>KB670724.1:0-131393 GCA_000349105.1 Anopheles epiroticus
TGTTAAAAATGAGCCTAGAATGAACCTAAGAATGATAATTATTTAGAATGAACTTGTTTTTCCATAACATTGCTTGGATTCAACCATACCAAACTAAACAGAATTTATTATCTCTTAGCTTCAGTTTGCTAAATAAACGCTTTCAAAATATTAGTTTTTTGAAAAAAAAAATCATAAAGCTTAATTATTACTTTTAAACTCCAGTGCTATCAAAGCATTAATCAAGTTTTACGAAAAATATTTAATTAAATGGTCGATTTTCAGCCCGTCTTTTGCTAACAGCCTCATTGAGCAAGTTTTTCCCACATAATGGCGTAAACAGCGACCGTTCAAATTGAACGTGGGAAAAATGAGCCGGCTTCTGAGTGCCGTGCACTGTTTTAATTAAATTTTCTTCCCAGTGGTTTCGACTGGTTGTTATCAGTAAGCAACCGAAATCAATGCGCATTTGTTGCCCCTTAAATTAATTTACCAATAATTGATCAAAGTAATGAAGCCCGCTTGACTGTCCCCGGTTCATGGCCCACGGTGATAGCGAAAGTGTTGCGCCCTTCACTCATCAATGAACGTGAGCTGTGTCGGTTGAAGCCCATCGTTCAGAGCAGCCAGAGGGTTACCGCCACCGAGCAGGGAACGAGAAAGAGTTCACAACTCAAATAAGCACCTTTAAAATTTTGTACAAAACTTTGGCACGAATCACGCACACACCCACACTGCTTTCACTAAAGGGAAGCCTGAGTTGGGTTTGTTATCTTAACGGGCTCTTCCCACCCTCAGCTTTGCTAGCTCCCGGAAGTGCCAGAGGGAACGAGGGAAAGCGGATGGCACTGTGCAGCGAAACCGGAGCAGGGAAAACAGAAGCTTTTCATAATTAATCACTAATCAACACTTTATTTGCCCTCGTACTTTTTGCCTTGCACAGGGGTTAGCCTGCTGGTGCTCCGGCCACGCCAATTCTAGCACAACCGGGCGGTGTGGAAGGGGCTCAATTAGGATATTAAGATGGCGCACCAATTTTCTCCGTCTCGGGTTTTTGGAAGGCGAACCGGCTCGGCACGCGCGCTGGCCCCACGACCGATCGATCTTGGGTGCCGTGGCCGTGAGGGTGACGTGTTTCAGCCATGTCATCATGAGCCAGTCGGGGCAAGTTTCACTTTACACTCAATTAATCTTACAGCCCAAAGGAACTTTGACCCGACCCGTGGCGGCTGAGAGAAGCGGGAATGCTAACAAAATGCCCCCCTGCCGCGGCCGGGCACTGGGTAGTTTGCGGCACCCAAAACAGCTAGAACAAAAAAAAAACACAAACCCGTAGAGCTTTAACTCCTTCGCTAAGCGTTCCAGCGAAAGTGGTTTGGAAATCTTATTAGCAAATAGAAGGCAAATGGTGCTCGAGCCGCACGCCATTACGGTCCACCGGGAGTCCTGCAAAGCTGCAAGAGGATACTTTTGCATTGATTGATAGCCGACACTGACGGCGCGTCGATTTATTACTCCTTCGTATTTGCAGCCATTTTGTGCTGATTGATTGATGGTCCCCCTCCTCCCCCCCAAATCCACCCACTACGGTGCACCTTTGAAACGGACCTTGCCCGACCAAGCACACAGTACGTTCGATCTTTTGGATTTAAACGTCTCAGTCACAGTCATCACAAACGGAATTGAACGGAGTGGACCTAGCCGTCGGGTGAGTTCTAGGATCAATTAATTCGTCCATGTTTACTGTCCGGCTTGTGATTGCTGCCGGCAACACACCCTCTCAAACAAATTTACCACACTCAATCCCTAGCTCTTTCTACCACACTCACTCTCTTTCTCTCTCTCCCTATCTGTCTCTTATAAAACCAGCAACTTCGCATCCCGAGGCACAGAAATATCCGGTTCCCGCTAATTTCCTGTCAATGTCTTTGATGGGTCCAATTTTGAAACCGGAATTGGTCAAGTTTCCGCGCACTCGGGCCCGAAGGCTTTGTGTCCCCTGGTGGCGGAGGGCGAGGGAAAAACGTCGCATAAATTCCCCGAGCGATCGCACCCACGTCTCGCTATCCGCTTGGCTGGGCCAGCTTTCCCTTCCAACCACGGACAAAAGGGTCGCTTATCGATGTGAAAAGTGGCCGCCAGGCACAGGAGAAGACATTGAACATCGTAAACACACCGATTTCACTGCCACACTGTGTTGCCGGTCGTATATGTGTGTCCGTGCCGGTTTGAGGGCATGTGGATACGACGAGCGAACAGATTCTATACGACCCGGACGGCTGGCGGAAATACAAGGCACCTTTACGCCCGTTTTTGTGTCGCCGAAGTGGTGGGACGCAAGCGGACGAACATGCGGTTCTCGGTTGACCAGTGGTCGGTCCCCCGGCTTAGTTGACAGTCTATGTTGCGGTCGGGTGGGTTGTGTTGCTGCAACTTTTTTTTGCACCTTCCCAGCCAGCCCCCATTTGCCCTCCGGTCGCTCGATTCTTGCAATTTTCCGCTATCTATGAAGCAAAATTGTGTTGTTTAGCAGTGTCCCTGCCACGCTCTTCCCACCAGCCCTGGTTTTTGGTTTGTCGAGTGTACCTTGTTTCCCTTGTCTACCAACCCCCTTCCCCTCCCTCTCCTTTCCCCTTATGCGGTCGGGTTAACCCAATGCTCACCTCAGCTACATAAATATTTGCTTCCTCTCTGCCACATCTCTAAAATTCCGTTAAAAAAAAAGAAGAGGAACACATCAAGTCAGAAACGGTAGCGGTGGGTTGAGCTCTAGCAGCAGTATGTTTGCTCCATCGCATCGCCAACCCGAATTTCGAAACGAAAACATATAATCAACAATGTTGCCGGCCAGGGAGAGGGGTTTTTTTTTTCATTCAACGTTCACCCAACGGCTTTCTGGGAAGTGGTTTCGGGTGGAGTTCCCGCACTAAACATTGTGTGTTGCCCACACCAACATGAGCGTTTCGATTGGTGCTTCGGTTGGAGTGGAATTCGCCGTTGCCGACGACATGCAAAAAAGGGTTTTTTTTTTCTACACACATACACACAGGAGTGCAGGACGCCACACACTCAATTGTAATAAAAATAAAACGGAAGCACGTGGAATTTCCAGCTTCCGTTTTGCAAGTCAAGGGCATGGGGGAGGGGGGGAGAGGGATTTGGGAGAGTGGTCGAGTGAGCAAGGTAGAGTAATAGGGTTGGAGATGAAGTTGCCGGCTGCCCGTTTCTGCGAAGCTATCGGAAGCAATAAGGTGCGAACGAGTCGGGCCAGCCGCTCTCATTCGCCATTCATTCATACCCGCCAGCTATTGAAGCCTTGTGTGTGTGTGTGTGTTTGTGTGTGTGTGTGTGTGTGTGTATCTGACGTGCTGTGTTCCATCTCCCCAGGCGCTAAGATCTTGCAAACCCAAGACCCTTCCCATAAGAAGGTAGTGGAACGCTTCAGAGATCTGACAACTTTAGCGCCGCTTGCAACGCTCAGTGATACGACGCAGATGAACTGAGCCGAACAATCCTGGTTTTATCCAATGAATGCGAATAGAAAATTACTTGAAATCAATTTTCATCGCAATGGGAACTGTTCGGTGGGGCCGGTGAAGCTCAGGACGTCGTTCGTTGCGTTCGTGTTGTCGGCAAAAGTTTATGCTCATCGCTGGTGCGGCACAGGATCATCTCATAATCCACAGCATCATCGAACGAGACCGTTACGAGCTGCCGGATGGTGTACTCGATGAAAATTAGCTCCTTTCCCCCCGGAAGCGTTAACGCGTCTTGGGCGCTGGTGGGGCATGACGTCGGGCGGGATGTATATTGCCATGCAGTGATTTTCCAATCGAACAAACGGTCGCTATCGAAACGAAATAACAATGAATATTTGCTGACAGTTGCTGCTGGCTGCCTACTGCTGTGAATGCTGTTTATTTAAATGCAATGAATTTAGATGCGCTCGAATGGTTTCTCTTTCGAGCAGAAGCAGAAGCAGCAGCAACAGCAGGAAAATGAATAGTCCTCAGGCAGGACCAGAGAACGGTTCCTGCAGCAATTATGCGCTAAAGTCAATACGGATGGCAGTCTAACGCAGAACAAAGTGGACTGTTAGCGTTTCAGCCGTAGATACAGTAGCGTTACAGCACGGCATCCTGCCAACAAAGAGTTATCTAAACAAGCGTGGCTTTGAGTGAACTTGAGTCGATAATGAAACGATAATTATCTATTTGATTTGTTAAGTCAATTTTGCTTGTTCATTGCAAAATCAAAACTATAGCTTAATCTGTTAATGGCCTATCGCATCTGGATAGGAACTTGTCTATATTGTAAAAAATTCAAATATTTTTAAAAACCGAATACATGTTCATCTCGACAAAAAAGTTTTGCAGCACATGCTTGAGCGATTCAAAGAAGCATCTCTTAAGCGAGGACGAATATTCTTCTGTGACTCTATTAAATTCTTGTAAGTAGATCGTTTTCCTTGCAAAAGAATAAATAATTTATAAACACAATAAATGAAAAAAAAAGACCACGATGAAAACCATTCTAAAGAAAGCTCTCCAGAAACTGGAAAAGCTTTATGTTACTGTTTTTTGCAGCCTGTTGCAAAGTGCGCCACCAGAAAGGAAGGCGACATAACTGGAAGACGAAAAAGCTCACAACTCCGCAGAACACTGGTTGGCAGCGTTGGCAAAGATACGAAAATTTATGCGAACGAGAACGAATGGGCTAACGAAAAGCAAAAACAAACAAGACACAAATGCGCCAGCAAAACAAAAACCGTAAAAACGCATACATTGGCTCAGAGCGTCGGGCACAGTGGGAAACGCAAATGAATATAAACGAAATGAAGCATAATCCGGGTAGGGCTCCCTGCACACTCTCACCAACCGTTTGGCATTGTGGCCAATGGCAAAGTGTGGCGAATGCTGGAACAGATTTATGCACAACTTAAGACTAGGCAAAACTTTCCGCTCCACAAACTCACTGTTACACAGAGTATCGACGCACGGCGTACGGTCCATTTATGCAGCGACAGCGGCACAGGGGAATAACAGATGAGAGAAAAGTCGTTTCGCTGGGCTTGCGATGTGTGGAATGGAAATGTTGAAATAAAGAAATGACAACCCCGTTCTGCCTAGGGTAGTGTCCGATTAAACTGTACGTTCTTGTCTCTTGTTGTCTCACCAACGTCCCTTCTTCCACTTTGGCTGCTGATCGGAACAATATGCTTTTCGCTCGTTCATTTGCCCACTCGAATCAGGTCGTTTGTGTTGCTTTATACTTTGCACAAAATGTTGTCCCGGTCGTTGTTCCACTTTAAGCTGTCAGCAGAGCTTGTCGTGAATGCGAAAATGGTGGAACCGGTGCTGGTTTTAATGAGTTGCAAAATTTCAGGTAAGCTGTTTGAAGTGGAAGGGAACAAACGGAGCAAATAGGGAGAGAAAAGATGCTGAGTCAAATTGAACCGCATTAGAGCCACACACATAATTAGTGCTGAGGGAATTAGAGTAGGGATTTAAGGTGTTGTACAAGAGCGTCGGGAAGGATTGACCGAAAACGCGCAGTACGCAAGGGTGTCAACAACCGAGCTCGTGCGGTTTTTTTTTTGTGAGCAAAGCAGAATAGCACTGACAGTAAATTAGATTCTAATGTAATCTATGGGAATAAGCATTTTGATAACACAAAAAAAGCACCCGTACAATACGCGGAACGTAAAAAACCAAATAGGGTAAAAATTGGTAGCTGAATTGTCTCCATCTCCGTACTCGTGCTGACATGACCACGCTCGGCGACGTCATAAAATCACTGCATTATCACAATTGGACTGCCTCTTGCATTCTGTCTGGGAAGGTAAGGGGTGCCCTGCTGTGGTGAATACGGAACCAAGATGCACACACAAAAACCTCATACAATATTCAAGTGTCGTTCGGTAACATTCGACGTCGCCTTACAGCCGTCCTTGGTGCAGTTGTTTGGCGCTCTTCACAAACAGGCAGCCAAAATAGATTTGTTCCTGCCGAGCTTTCACGTGTAGGTGTTGTTTTTTGCGGTCTCAATTCGAATCTTTAGAGAAGATCTTCGCTGAAAGGCTGCAGCAAGGAGGAAAACACCCAGCATCAAAATATTCCGATCTCGCAGCCTCTCCAAGACTATTCGCCTTGAAAATGCAGCAGAAAGGCGGGAGGACAGCGAGACTTGAAGTGCCAAGAGCAGACTTGCAAAAAACACCTTCGAAATGAGTACCATAAAATGAAGACGGGCACGTTAAACTGTGTCGCGCTGTGATCACGAGTATGTTTGTGTGTGTGTGTCTTCAACGATGGTGTCCACCGGTGCGTGGCACTCGAACAAATGCATTGCTCAGGATTTTCTTTAGCTTCCCTTTTCCCACTGAAGAACACGATTTTTTTTCACTGCTATCACTGTTCCGTTTTCTTCGCGTTGGAATTCCACCGAGCCCTGTTCCACCCAAAAAGGACATCGACTGTCGGTGGAAAAAGACCGAAAAATGACCACCTCAGGAATTGGAACGACGGTGGGTTCGTTGCCGGTGGTCTACCCAACCACTGTCAGCCCTGCCCAACACGTGTCGTCCCACGTGTCTCGGTGGTTTGTGCTCGAGATTCAAGCAAAGCAAGACACCGACGAAAGCTGATTTTGGGAAATTAGGTCATTTTGGCTCTCGTCTCGCAGCGGCCAGGTTCCTGCTCGCTTGCCGGTAACATGGCCGTTGGAATAATTTCTGCTAGCAGCCAGCAGTTGGAATGTACACCGTGCTGGCGGGCACGCTTTTACGTTCTGGCTGCCTTTTTTTCCCCACAGTGTCTTTGTCGTTTTGCGTCGCCTGCCAGAATTGAAATTGTGATTTCAACTGCGGAATTTTCGCTTTCAGGATGGGTACGGGGCGTGTGGACACTCTATCCTCATCGCCAAGAACTGTTCCCAGGTTGTTGCCGTAATGTTTTGGTTGGTGATTTTATTTCCCGTGCTGGTCTTTTTGTAGGATTTGGTCGCAGGGAAGAATTGTTTTTCTTCCAAACGTTTTGGTTGGTTGGCATCTGTAATAATTATTTGATGTGTTGAAGGTCAGACGATTCATTTTTGAAGGTTGACTGGAGAGATATAAATCTCTTGTATTTGCAACGGATTCAGAAGTTGCTCTGGAGATGTAAATAAAAACTTGGAAATAAATTTAAAAAGTAATTGATGCGGTTTTGAACTTTTCAGCCATCGTTACAAGAATGTATTTTAAAGGGAAATATTTTAGTCCCAGTTCTTTACAAAAACTAAAGTTCTTGAGGTCAATGGCTCAATATTTCTCTTTTTCCAAGAACAACTTAATAAGTCTTTACATCTCTTAATACGTACGATGATTGCATGAAAAGCATCACCATGTCATCCTTCCCTTGTTTTGTACCAAACGTTATGAACCATTCTTGTCTGCAAGCCTTTAATGAAACGCGAGACCCTTTTGTAAGCGCGGAACAATATGTTCCCAACCGCCCACATGCGCTCAAGTGTCGCTCACGATTACAATCCGCTTCCTCCCAACGCTGACCCGATATCTGCCCCGTATACCCACCAGCGCTGACTTCAAATAAAAGCCTTATCGGGCAGGCGATAAGAAACGTCTTCTTTTGTGATGGCGAAGGACAGGGCGTCACATCGGCCGCAGCATCGCGATAGCCCGGCCGGGAGACAATTCGCGCGGCTTAGGATCAGATGTAAACAAAGCTTCCGTCATTTATCACATCCTTACTGACGTCGTAACCTGGAGGGCCGATGGTGAAGCTGTTGAGATGTAGGATCGTACACGCGTGCCGCTGTTGTTTGTTCGTTTTCCGGGAGCGGGTATACGAATACGTTCTTTTTTGCGGTTATCCAACAGCAACCGACTAGACTGAGAGAGTGTGTGTGTGTGCCTCCGGCCATCTTTCGCTTTTCCATCTCAATTCATGCTGACCGAGCGGTAACCGCTGCTCCAGGGGGAGGTGGGGAATATAAATTATCCTTCGCTAGGTGATCTCAACCGCTCATGCATACAAATCCCGTTGAGCTGGTCGGATTTTTGCTCCGCTCTGGATGATGCTATTTCAATGGGCAGCCTCGACACTGCATCCTCACCATGAGCGAGAGTAAAGAGCGCGCTAAAAAATAAAATTCCAGCTTCAAACCGCGTCCCCAGGGCTATTTTTTTTTGTGTCCTCTTTGTGTCAGTTAGCGGAAATCAAACGCAAGAATAACACCGTGGTAGGTAGTTACAATAAGACCTTTAATTTTAACACAATCCCAAGCGAGACGGCCATTAAAAAAGCAAGCTTAAATGAAACTCCCAAGGAAAACATACCTTTGGTCCTAGTGAGGGTTTCTTTTTTTTATCCTGCTTCCGGCTAGTAAAAGGCACGAGTTTGAGAAAATATGTTCACAGCAAGTGAAGGGTAAAAACCAGAACAAAAAGCAACCATGGTATAACCCACCGTGTAGTTGAATCACCACTCCATCATCTGAAAAAGAAGCTGCGTGATAATAATTACATTAATCATGTTTAAAGCTATCTTCAGTGGGGATCCCTATGCATCGTTGCACCGCAAATTTAATCACTTGTTATGAATTTGTGGTCGAGTGTTGATGCGTTGAGGATAAAGGCTGTGGTTGCTAACTAAGAACAGCACTGCACCAGGACTGATATTGTGCTTAGATTAAAACATCTCTCAATAACTGCCAATTTTTATTGTACTGAAGTTGAGAGGGTTTTAAATAAAAATATATAAAAATGGCAAATTACATAAAGCCCACAAATATATTTTTAAAACCATTCCAAAGATTCTAAGCTGCTTTCTATTCGTACATCAAGCCAAACTTTCCACTCAAATCCAATCACCTGCATCAAACGGATCATCAGTGACAAACTACACTTTATGTTCGATCCAATTTTGCGAAGGAAAACTCCACAATCACCGCTTATCTTACCGAGAAACCGAAAGTCTCCTCCATCTATCGCACGTTGGCGTGGGAAAATAGGATGTCACTGCCAGCAAGGTGTGGCGCAGCAGGTGTTATCCTTTCCATCCGCCGGTGTGGCCAGCTGCCCTGCTGCCGAAAACGACACCGTAAAACCGGCGTTAATGCTGGCGCCGAAACCTCGACTCGGCTGCGGCTACTTTTGAATATCCGGTCACCCGTACACTGCCAAACACCCATCAAAAAAGTAAAATGTCAAGTGCGCAAACTTTCGCCCACCAATTCCGGTGGCCACCAACCCGACGGGACGTCCGACACCTGTGACTTTGAGGCGAGCCAGCCGAGCCCAGCCGACACGAGTCGAGCCTTTAATTCCCTCCCATTTATCACCTGGGGTGTGTGTGTGTGTGCCGGGTGCCGAGGTAAAATAAAGTGGAGTTTTTCGCTTTTCCGCTTCGCTGGCGATGGTTTCGGGTTCCTTTGCTCTCGGTTGGAGGCAGTGGCTTCCTCGCGCTCGATTAATGTCGGTAATGTAGAGGCAGACAGCAGAGCGGTAGAAAAAAACCATCCCAGACTTTCACCCAGAAGGTAGCTAGCAGGTGCTGGCAAGGGCAACACATTTTCACCACAGCACGAAGACATTGTGCGTTTTTATGGTTACGTGTGGGAAGCTTTTTTTTATAATGTTCTACCAAAATAGATCTAGCGAAGAAAACGAACCGCGCTATCGATTGATTGATCTCGGCGTCGTGTTCCATCTGGCGGCGGCTCAAACCGTTCGCCGCTCGCGATAAGAAAAGGCAACGATGATGATTTGATACATCGATTTTCCCATCACCTTCCTTGCCCCTGCATAGCTCAATAGCGCGATTGACTCCCTCGACGTCAACCACCACCGCGCCGCGGCAACAGCGAGCAAGCAGCCGAAGAAAAGGAAAACACTCGAGTCACTAAATCGATGTGGCGACGAACGCTCTATTGACGATATTTATTTACGAGCTTTATACGACCGATGTCCGGGAGCTTGCCGGTAGGCTTTACCTCGACGTGTGATAAAAGAGCTCCTGTAGTGCCGGCGCGTACCGACGGTTCAGCAACGCTACAGCCAGTGGCAAAGTTGCACGGCGAAAATCAAACGGTGCCAATCGATTGTCCTGCCCTTGCGCGTTCTTCTCCACACCCGCTTGGTGCAGGAACTGGGACGGGTGACGGAAACCGTCGCTTCGTCAGTCGTTTAACCGGTGGCAATAACTTTTCCACAATCAATAATAACTACTTCCACCCAACTATGCACTATGTAGAGCGGGACGGCATGCAAGACCACTAAAATGACGATGCTACCTCACCGTAGGATTATGGGATTCCTCTGTTTGTCATTTCGCGTTTTCCCTTCCCATGGGTTGAGTGGCACGGAATTCTTTCGGGCTGAAACAGTTTGCTCTTACTCTTTCTATTTTTTGGCAACACATTCTGAACGGCATCCGAAAAACTGTGCTTTCTTCTCCCGGATACTTCACACTCGTTGCACTCCTCCTGATCGGTTTATTTGTTGGTCCATGGTCGATCCTTGTCGGAAACATCGGATCACATCGATGGTCTTGCCTCACAGGCAAAGGAAGAACAGGCAAGGGTGGTTGAAGATCTGCCAGATGAATGCAGCCAGATTTACTTCACCGATTTTCCATCTGCAGCCAATTTTACGAGCATTTGCGCGTGAAAAATAGGCTCCATCGCTCCGTCCGATCGCAAGGCAATCGGTAGTGTGGCGAAAGTATTTTATACTCTTCATGTGCCGTCTCTCGACGCGTGTGTTCGGAATTTTATTTTGCTTCTTCCTCGCACTGTTCAGCTTTAGTCGCAACGCTGACTCCGTTCGGAAGCTGCACAGTGATGTCGTCAACACGGTACCGTTGCCACGCTTTTATGCAAAAGCAAGTTTGAGCGCCACTCGCTGATATGAAACGGTTGAACAACGGTTCTCTGAATGGTGTCGAATAAGTGCCGATCAAGCGTTCGGCGCAAACAAACTCTCACCACCCACTGGGCCGTGTGTCTGTGTGTGTGCTTGTGTGTAGTGGAACATTTTTCAATCCTTTCGATTTGTTGCATCAAAACATATTTTACGGTCGATTACGGCTTATGCTTTGCCAACATGAAAATGGCGTGAAAAACAGCCTTTCCCCGAACGGGATTGTGAGTGCGCGTGCCGGAAAATATTTATCACACAAGGGCACGTTTTCACTCAAAATTAATTTCATCATCAAAGTGGAACGCTTTTTTCTCGGAAAATTCGATATATCTAAGAAGAAGAAAAAAACAAACAAACCAAACAATTTTAATTGAATCGAGCTCTAAAAAACGTTCATCCGTTTCGGGGTGCACTTTTTGACCTTTTAACCATCACACTCATCACCATGCGTGTAAAGTGTTTGAAGTATTGCTATTTTATTGTGCATTTTAACCCTCCAGTCCGTTCCTCCACAAACCGCGCTTCATCCAACACCTCACCCTTCCGCAAGGGGTTGATAAATTTTGAAAGTTTTCCGGTTGAAAGCAATTTGTTTATTGGTTTCTGATGATTTTTTTTTCGGCAAGCACACATTGCTCAATAACAGTGCTGCTCAAAAACATCAAACACACACACAAAAACACACACATTTTTCTTCACTCACACACACATACACACACACACAGAAGGGAAAGTGCTTGGAAATGAATGCGCGAATCTGAGGGAAGCAAGCATTGCCGCTGAACAGAGCATAACGCACGAAACGATTTATGGTTGCAAGCGTTGGGCGTCAAACAGGACCATAAAACGTCACGTTAGCGTGTGTTGGTGAAAAGCTTTCCCCGTATCGATCCATCTTACTTGCGCTTTCTTTCGCTGCGTATTTCGAATCCATCATGCGGCGTGTAGCAAATTGTGGTTCCTCCGTTCCGTTCCGAAACAGTTTGTATCCTCTCGCTTCAAAATTGGCAGGTGTGGCCATACAATGTGTTCGCGAAGAAACACCAGCATCGGAAACGCTACCTTCTCCACTCACACACGTGAACCTCTGGGCGGGTGGGGTGAACTGGCGGGACTGCTGACTAAATTTAATTTCACCATTGATCGAATGAGCACTTGAGTCAGCGTGGGAAGCAGACGTGGAAAGTTGTTGCCGTCTGCCCATGGTGTAGCCCAAATTCCCCCACCGTCTCGACGATCGCCCCGTACGGGGTAAGCGAGCGCGGGCCGACAAAAGGATGCCATCTTTAATCCGGAAGTCATAAATTTGGCATCAACTCGCACACTTTCCCATCCATCAATTTCATCACAATGGCAGAAGAATGGAGATCGCTTAAATGAATTTATCATAATTTCAATTTTCCTTTCCCTTCTCTTTTATTTAGCACCGTCAGGGGAAATTGGCGCTCCGGTTGAAGTTTGAAGCATAAAAGCTAGCATCATAAAAACATGATACAACCCTCACCTAAGAAGCGTCTGCGTCGAGTGTGGCAGCAGGAACGGCCGTAAGCAAACAGAACGCGGTAAGTTTGGGAGAAAGAATGCACAAAGGCTCATGTGAGGAAGCAGGGAGGAAGTTCCTTTCGACCGAAGTTTTGCCAAAGTTGGTCAGAAAGTTACATTCCCTCGGATGGGATGATAGCATTAGCGTAGGTTAAACGGCATTGTGGGGGGGGGGGTGTTGTAACGTCCCCCCTCCCTCCTTTTTTTCGTCCCACTCTGGTGCGAGAGAGAAAAGTTCGTCTGAACAAAGCCACCAAACAGACGATCGATGTTTTGCATTCTGCTTGCACCTCCACTCCTTTCCTTTCTTTAAAAAGGTGGCTGATGGAAAACTAATATTTCACATGAAACTTTTGCACCGTACGGGTTTGCTCTGCCTTGCCGTCCGACGTACGATTGGGTAGAGTGACTAAATTGGAAAACATCAATTGATTTTGTTGCCTTCGTGTCACTTGGAGTACATCTGCATGCATTCTTGGGAAAAGGGAGGAAAAACTTGCTCCTGAGAAGAAAAACAATTGTTCTTAAAGCTCTTCGCAGAAGCAGCGCAGAAACGGGCAACAGGGGAAGCGATCGTCAAACAAGGTAATGAAAAAAAAAGAAGAAAACGGAATCGACCCCATACTACTTTCTGTTGCGCCGCAGACTGTGAGACACACCAAAGAAAAGCAAAACAACACACATACGGTCGACTTATGATTTTTCAGACAGTTTTTCTTTCAACGTTTCAACGCACGCCCGGCCAGGGCTACAGCTTCTTGGGCACATCGGCACAAGAAAGAAAGCAATCAGCAAAATGAGAATCGTTCAATATCCGTTTAAAAGCCATTGCAAGCACTTTGGTCTGCTACTGGGTGGCGCGAGGGAGGGTGGAATAAATGGAATCAATTTGTTTGATCCTGGCTGGATCACACGTGTCGGAAATTGGATGTCGGCGGCAGACACGATGCGCGATGATATGATTAATTTGTTAATGTCAGCACGTTGTGAGCGCATTCGCGGAAGGAAGGAAGCACCATTGTCTGGATATCAAAGCAAATTTTAAAAGATATGGGTAGCATTTTTCGCACAGGTTAGGTTTTAATTGAAGGTTGATTACTTTCCGTGATTAGTTTCGAGAAGAAAGTTCCGCCAAATCGGATCCGATAGAGAGCAAGACAGAGCCGAGTTTAGAAAAGACACAAAAAAATTAAACGATTGTTAACTTATGTTGTGGAGAAGCCTCAAATATTAAATGAATGTTGAAAATGTCTTTGAGAAAAATAAAAATATTTCTCCTTTAAAAGTGGTGATAAATTATATAAAATAAATAGTCCAAGAATAATTGCGTAGCAGTTAAAATCTTCACTGTTTGTTCTTTCCAAGGCAAAGGAAGAAAAAAACTTCAGTACTTATTAAGAGAAAAAAATACACACCATAAATATGGTGAAATTCCATTCGTGCGGCTTTTCATTAACAAGGATTTGCGCATGCATGAAGAGATTTTGAAGCGAGCCTCTTATCATACCGTCGGGGTTACACTGGCGCTGGTTCTCGCTTACACTCACGGGTTACATTTATTATTCAGAACGTTTCATCCCATGGTGCCCAGCGGCGCGGCTATGCAGCTCACTTTCAACCGGTTTCTTGCATTAAAAGTATCCCCTCGTGCAGCCACCACACATTGCAAGCAAGGCGGCCTTCCCCGGGCATCTCGTTGGCATCTCTGTTCCGGGTACCACTCGGGTTACAATTATCGTGATGATGTATTATGTAAGTTGCAGCATAAATCGTTCCCCGCCGTGGCTGGAAGTGGACTGGGACCCGAGTGCAGGGAATATTTCCTTCACAAGATTTGCCTTCTCCTCCAGCACCAGCAACCCGGTTGCCGGTGAAAGCCATTGCTGCTCGCTCGCCGTCCGCACACGGCAGGACAGAGATTTTTACTTCGCTTTGATGCACATAAATAAATCCATTCTCTCTCCACCTTCCATCGCATCCGGTTGGAGTGTACGAGCGCACGGTGCGTGTGGATGTACGTGTCTGTCCGTGTGGCTGTGAGTGTGAGAATATTTTGTTATTTTTTACATAAAAATATATTCCATTTCAGCGAGAGAAATATGGAAGATTTAGCAAAGGTAGACAGTGCGCTGCCTCCCGTAACGGGGTGCAAACTGGAGGCCATTTATGGCACCCAGAACGGAAAGGGGGCACATTTTCCAACACACACACACACATACACAAACAAAGAAACATACACACCCACACTCTCACACGTGCTCGAAACGCCATTACGGCATTCATTTCCGGCACGCCGAACCGGGGGTAAAGGGAAGAAGCGTAATAAAAAAGGAGTGTGTAATGAAATGAATATGAAGTGCTCATTTTTATGCCTTTCTCAAGCGGCTTCGCTGTATTGTAGGCTACCGGGTGCTAGGTTCCGTCGGGCATACGTGGTGAGGCATTTCAGTTCTGCGAAGGTGTGGACAAAACATTTCTACACTCTTCTCGTGCGCTGAGCATTGCCAACAGCTGAACTGGAGGTTGAGCTTGGCCTTTTAAAGGGCAATGCGAATGAAACAACGTTACAGCTTAGGCAAGCATGTTTTATTGAAATGATTTCATAATTAGTTTTGTGCCATTATGGTGTTGGAAGGCAAAAACCGAGTTTTTCAAACGGTGAAAAATCTCAAATCAGTTTCCACTCTACTTGAAGAAACTGGTTACAAAAATAATTTATGGGTCTGTATGTTATGCGTCTCGCAATACGGCCTGGCCGTTACTACCGAATAAAAAAAATGTTATGCATCAGTATTTGCTTAATGTTTGGTATGGTTTGGTGTTTCATTTCTTTTCCTTTGTGATTTTTCTCTGTGACTTTGTACACCCACAGCAGGAAAGTCGTTCCTTAAAAATGTTCCGAATAATAAATTGAAAAATTCAAATCATCAGTAACAACCGTATTCAAGCGTTTATTGTGAACTCCGAAAATGATATTTAGTGATTATCGAAAAAAAGTTTTAAATTTACTCTTGTATCAAATTGTAAATAAATTACTCTTGTATCAAGACGAATTGTTTTCATTGTTACTATCACTGTTGTTAAATCAACTAGAAGTATGTAGAATCGAAAAGATACTATCAGCATTTATGGACCTCTGTAATTGTTTTTTTAACTAACGACTATCGATAATGCACGATACAATAAGGGTAGGGACACCTCGTTTAAACAAATAATTTAATATTAGCTTAACATTTTTCTTATACGTTTTTGTCAATTGAGGCATAATGATATCGACACTGTCCCAAATGCTTCAATGCTTTAATTGATATATTTTTGCAACCGCATCAAACTGGAGACGCCTGGTTAAAGATCATAGTTAGGTAATCAATGTAGCTCTTTATCAATTAAGGTAAAAGCTATAAAATGAAACTATTATCAGTGCAAGTGCTATTGCAAGTGCAAAGTCTAATAGTGCAACCCACAACAAAGCACACGCAACTGATCTAACACAATCGCTGTTCCCAGAACATCCAAGCATGTATCGTGTAGCGTCCCAATTTCCACGCGAAAACCCATTGCATTCATCAAGCGACAATGAAACAACCACATTCGTGCGCAAAACTCACATTCACCCTAACTATGCACACAAGCACAATTGCTCGCACCAAAACCGAAACTGGTGAGTCTACACTGTCTTCAAACAACGTGCTGCCGGGAAGCACTCGAACCGCACCAACGGTCCCGCATGTGCGAAGGCATCACCAAGTCGTCCCGGAATGCTCCCGATGCCGCGGCGATGCCATTCGTCGATCCCCAAATTATGTCAAGGCGGAAAGTATTTCTATAAATTTCAATGGAATGTTATGATTGCAAGATTCCTCCCAGCTTTCGGGAAACACACCCGCACACATACAGATTGAATTCTTACCCCATCTGCTGCTCGTGTTGTTGTTTTTGTAGGGAAAACGCTCAGTCAGCCGGGCCGACTTCTTGTGCTGGACGCGAGGACGCGAATTGGTGTGTGTGTGAGTGAGTGTTTATGTGACTGTTGGTATTATTATTGTGTCAGGGCAAAATGTCGTGAATGGTGAGAGGAAGTGCAGGAAACGGTGCCAGGAAATTCAAGCTATCGCATTCAACCCGGTTCAGCGCCGCATCATGCCGTGCACGCCGGTTCCTGTCTGAGCGGAGATGGGCAGGGTAAACACACAAACACACACACCTACACCGACACATTCGGGGCTTTTGGGCACGTTTTCAAACAGAGCCAACATTTTCGGGCGTCGCGAAATCGCATGACGATGTTGTTGGGCGTTTGGGTGTATGTTCCGTTGAAGGGCGTGTTAGTGAGGCGGTGTTTCCGGCGCTCCGCTTTCCTCTTGCCACCGCAATAATGTCTAGTAGCACTAGCAGCACTTCAAAAGCGATCGAAAAAGAAGTAGCGAAACACTTTTCAAACATGATACATCGGTGGTTTACGACGCTTTTTATGGTCTAGGCCGGTTCGGTGCGGTGGCAATCGATTTACGTAGAGCAAACATATGAAGCACGTTCTCGGTGGTAAGCATACTATCGCCGAAATTTCAACACGAAATCGTATGCCAGAAGACGGTGTAGGAACTTTTTTCTCAAAAAAAAAACACGATGCTTTCGTGTACGAATACGAATGTTGCCAAAATAATGCTAGACAAAACGCCAACTCAGATCACTCGGAACGGAACGAAACGCGTTCAGGCGAGCCGGAACAGGTAGACATCCAAAGGAAAGTGGCAATTAAAATCAACTTACAAGCTTGATAATCATAAGCCAACCCTGAACACTCATCCCGTCCAACTATTGACGAGTTACATCGACTAATCCAACCACGCTTAGCAGTGGGCGGGTTAAAATAGCGCTAAAATATCGCTTCGGCTGCAGGATTACTGCCGGCTAAGCAGGGCGTTTGCTGGGCGAAACGCTGGCCAAACAAGTCGCACGAGAGCCCAACACTGCAGCACGCGACGGCCCCGCTCACGTCAGCTAAAATGCTCACTTAGTATTCATGACGCAGTGCTGGACGAATGGATTGGGATGGTGGCATGGCAGTGGCAGCACCAGCACCGTACCAGAAAGCACTCGAAAGGGGTCAGTAGTACCCACCGAAAAAGCAGCCCCTACTGGCCCGAATGTAGCAACGCGTACAAATATTACCTCATTATAATATTTGCGCACTTATTCCTGCTCATTACCACTTTTTAAATAGCGCTTTACTGTGGAGCCAGGGTTGGCGATAGGGCTAGCTGCCCGTCGTTTGCTGAAAGCAGAAAACCGGAAGCTGCTTCCACAAAGAAAATAAAAGAAAGGAAAAATAAACTCATTTATCGTACTTGTGTTTGTGCTGCGGAGCTTTCTTTTGCTGTGTAGTGAATCGTTTTGACCTAGACAAGCCTGTATGCCCCGTTTTTACTAGTTTAAATTGTAGCAAGAGCAGGAAAAACTTTAAATATCGATTCCATGTTCATGTTTTCTCTTGTGTTGCGCAAAAGGGAAAGCATGTGCAGCGTGCCCAGGGTTGGGGTGCATCCGCACGCTGGATGGAATTGGTAATTCCGTTCCGGCCGACAAGCATGGCCTGGCTTCGCTCCCGAAATGCCCACGATCGTCGTTTGTAAATTATTGCCACCGGAATTGTAACGCGTGTGGCGAGTGGGCAGATGAACGGGTGGGAAAGGGCACAGCCAGTCAAGTTGAACACGATCCACACAAAACCGAACCACTACCGCCGAAACGATGAATAATAAATGCGATAATATTTTCGCAAAACAAAATTTACAATTCACATCAGTGCAATGCTGAGTTGTGTTTATTTGTATGTACCCCGTTTTTTGTCATTTCGTTTTTGCATCAAACCGGAATGAAAGCATTATTATCATGAAAATTAAAGCTCGTACACATTCACACAGAAATGTGCTGCTTATTTCGCTCGATAGATTACAATTCAAATCAAACTCCGTTGAATTGTATTGAAATGTATTTCTAGCCAATTAATACATTGCCAACCATAATCCTACGTCTTTGGGTGCTTTTCATTTACATCGTTGAAAGCTTTCCACCTTGGCGTTCCATCAATCCGGCATGAATGACTTTGCATTCGCAGGGCTAAGAGCTTTTTGTTCGTCTTTTCGTTCCTGCCTGTGGCAAAATCAAACCACAGTTGGCAAATCATAAATCTTTGCACCCTCAGCTCGTCACATGCCTCTGTTGTGCTATTCTTTGAAGAAAAAAACGCAACCATCACATTCATCTCCATAATTCGCCCACTAGGACTTCTGCTACTACTACGGCCGGCGCTAGAAAACGTTCTTCCATCCCGTAACTTCTTCCCAAAACGTTGTCCGATGCCCCTGGAGGGAATATTGCTTTTCACCATTCGAAAACACAGCATAAAGTATGGACACGAAATCCTTTCAAACCGCCCACGAGTCGCTCCTGCCCATGCCGCCCTACCCTACCTCTTCAACCCCCGTTAGCCAATGGTTATGGTAAATCGGGAAGGATATTTTCAACTCATCTCCGGCACACTTCGTTCGCCGGTCGCTTTCAAAACTCGCCAAAAACCTCAAAAAGAAGCCGTTCCCAATGCCCAATCACCCCACAAGGGACAACCAGCATATATCCCTTTCGTCTGGTTTGGATGATAGCTTTACCAACCACATCCCTCCCCTCCCCAGCGTCTATCGAACTCGCTGGTGCTTGGTGAGGAAGAAAAATCCCATGTTTTATTTCATTGTCTTTCTTCGAGCGTCGTGTGTCATCGTTAGTGTTGCTTTGTTTCGGATTGTATGTTCTTTTCACAGGATTCCCGCCTTCCCAGCGCAAAGACAGGCAATGGTGAGACAAGCGAACCACCGAAGCATACCATTTGGCCGCTGCTGTGTACTATTGCCGCCCTCTTTCATCCTCACCATCACGCCTTGGGGCTTTGTTTTTAGCGTATTGTCACCCGACGGCGTTTTATTCTCGACGGAGCTCTACTTTGTTCGCCTTTGCGGCAGGGCTTCTGGCTTCTGGTGGCCCCGGAATCGATCGGGCCAGGGATTTTCTACGTTTTGCCTTTTCCGATCGGTGCCACTCATTGACAGTGAGCCGGGCCCGATTGCCAGCTGGATTGAGTTATCAATTTGAAAACATTTTCCCATTTCCTCAAGCGTTTCCCCTGTTTCTAGACAGTTGTTAATCGATCGCTCTTCTCTGCTCGAAGCAGTCGATCCCGAGCCGCTATCGAGATAATCAGTGAAATAGAACGAGCACCACCACAAAGCAATGGGCGGCAAAAGAAGCGGATGGGAAGAATGAATGTAATCATTTCCATTTCACTGGGTAAACGAAATCACGGCCCAAGCGCTTGGGACGGGTAAGATAAATTGTCTCATGACAGGATAGGGGCTGTATCGTTTTGATTCGAAGTTGACGAACCAACCAGCGACCAATGCCGATCCAATGCACAGATGGGTGGGCGTGGGGAAGAAGGAGCATGAGATTAACTAACGCTACTGCTGTACGATGCCATCCGGGCTTCCCTCCTGGGACGGTGAAGCAAGAAGAGTTTATTTTTGCAGGCCCGTTTTCCCACCAGCTGAGAGCTGTGCACAATTAACTCCGCGGCTTTCTCGAGAGGCCAATTGAAATTGGCTACGATCCATTGTGTGCGATCTGCGCTGGTGGGGACGGCAGCTATGGTGCTGTACACCCTTTGTGGGAGGCTTAAGATTGCAGCATAATTCCGGTTCACCGCTCAATGATTAATATTCATCAGTCAGCGGCCATGACACGTGCATGAACTCGCCACCCGCGGGAATTTGTTTATTCCGTGAGGAAGGCGTACGATTTCTTCCGCTCGGAGATGTTTTATCGTCCTTAAGGATACATTGCGACGTGTGTGCAATGTGAATAGGAAACGTTTGATAAAACACTTTCACCGAAACCTTGAAAAGCTCCCACCCTCCCCCATGGGCTTAGTGGCAGCAATCTTTGCCAAATCGTATTCATAACCTTTAAAAAAGCTACCGGGGTATGCGCGGTTTTTGCACATTGTCCCACATAGACGATATTAATCTTCATTATTCCGTTCTGTGCGCCCCACCAGGAGTCAAAAATACCTTCCTACCACGCCGGTGTCGCTTACAGCGAAGGCGATTTCGATTAATTTATGCTAAAATATGCACACCAAATTGCTTACTCGAGTGTCCCGCATCGGACCGGTTGTCGCTTTTATTTGACGCACCAGCCTTATCCGTTGCCAAACTCCGGATTGACGATTCTTCCCAACCATTTCGGCCATTCCGGAAAAGGGTTGCTGGTTGGACGCATTTTCCCGGACACTTTGCCGAGCAGACACGGGTGGGAGGGCTGGACAAACAAGGGAGTGATTTATGAGGACGGCTAGGACGGCCCTTGCTGCGGGGCGCTAGTAATGGCGGTATGCTTTTTGTCGTTGCCGGCACCGCAAACACTAATGAAGATCGCTTTTGGTGGGTAGAAAAGAAAAACGCACAAGCTGCTGGTTGACTTATTTGGCGTTGAGCAGAGAAAGGTTGAGCTGAAACGAGCTGATCGGTGCGGCTTGATAGATGAAATGTATTTATCTTGTAGCGTACTTTTTAATGACTATGTTGTGGTGAAGGTTGCTGTGATTGCAAAGATACATAAATTAATAACGACACCATTGAGGATTCACTACTGCCAAAAAAATGACCAAAATGGTTTCTCACGTCATGGCCACTTAGTGAAGTAATTTATTTAAGATCGATTTAAGCGTACTAAATTAAATCTTTCACGTTCATCATTTTGTCTATGCATTGACAACCTTAACCTTAGAGAACATTTGAAGCGCTGTTGCAATTAAGTAGGTATGATTTTTTCTTCCTTAAACAGACGTTTGCGTTTATTGTATACGCTTTCTTGATTTTCCTTTCACAGGAAAAATCAATTTGAAGCAATGAACGCAATTACATAATGTTGATTTACTAAAAGAACCCTTTCTATTCAAACCAAAATGAATGGTTTGGAAATTTGGAAATCCACCTAGAGTTGGATGGTGAATTCGTTTCTATTTCGTACGTTTTTAGGCTTGAGATAACGTGTGTATGTGTGGTCATTTCATTATTTTTTCGCTTCTTTTTTAAACCAACAAAACACTCTATATACGCTGGAAACATGTCGATCGAAATGAACAAGCAAACAAATCGTTTTCCAATTTGTGAAGAGGCAGGCTAAACAGTTCAACGCCGAACTACATTGGAGTTTGTAGAAAAACTGATAAAAGAAGCTCAATCAACATAAAACCTCAACATGCTTTCATGATCGTAATGCAGCCCTTTGAATGTTTTTACGCATTTCCGTGTATCTTTTCTAACGTACTCTAATTCGAATAAGCAATCACCTTTCAACAGCTCCTTCTTAACTAATCCACGGCGTACCAGGCGCCTCCATCGTCACAGGCATGCACACCATCGGCCTGCGAGGCAAACTTGTTCACTCGCCTCTTTTTGCACGTTCGTTTTGTTTGCCGTTGTTGGATTGAACGTTTCGAAACGCACGCCAAAAGTGGCTGTGCACCAAAGGTCGAACGTTTGCTTTATCAAGTTGAAGCGTTTCCACCGTTCCGTGGTTACGCTTTCCCATTCGTGCCCGAGTATCATTCGTTTTTCCTTTTGCGATCTTTTATTTTCTATTTGGATGCCGTCTAGTCGGATACGAGAGCAGATGCTCGAGTGTGTGGTTTTTTTTGCGTGAAATCTTTTCTTTGGAACCTTAAATACCCATGCTCAGTGCGAGAGGAGTAGGTTCATGAATACTTTAATCCTCCTTCTCGAAGTGTTTTGATCGGATGATGCTTGTATCAATATTTATTCGTATTCTTGGATGTATAACGCGCATAAGATTGAGTGAAAAATTCAATATTATTAACATTTTCAGAACAACCTTAGATTGAAAATGTATCACGTGTTTAGCGGAAGGTCGGTTTTGAGTTTTCTCTTCTACAAAAAAACATCAATGAAAAAATAACTCAGCTTCTAGAATAAAATTTTTACTCTTTTTCAAAACTACCCTCTCCTTATGGTAACCACATGAAAAAGTTCTCGAAAAAGAAAAACAATAAAAACTTTACAACCAGCAACCGGCTTGTGCAGCCCAGTAATGTTTTAATTTGTGCGCCAACTAAACCAACAAATGGCACGAAATAACATTTCAACACTAAACGAAAACTAACTTTTACGCTCAAACATGCTATGCATTGCACATGCTTCTGTTTTTCGTTTGCACTTTCTCAGTTGTTCAATTTCTGCAGTTTAAACACCCTCTTTCCATGGACATTTACCTGCACGGAAGCCTTGTTGAAATGGCAAGCTCCCAGCCACGCTAAAATCTCCTTCTACAACATTTTTGTGCTTCGGCCGATTTGGGAAACGTGCAACGGACGGAAGCGAACGGGCAGTTTTAAATGTAATAACTGGAATATTTCCAACCGCCCCGTCCAAACAGGCACTTTGGCTGCGCTCATCTGAAAGTCGGATCCTTTTTGCATAAACAGCATACATGTCGGGGAAGTTCGGGCGTACCATTCGCATTGCTTACAGGGGGCGAGCATCGGATGCGGATGCGTCTTATCGTCAGCTGAGATGAGCCATTTCAGGGATTTCAGGTACAGCAACACTGCGCACTGCATTTCAAGCGCATGTCGGAAGCGTCCTGGGTCGAGAGGGAAATGACGGGGCTCACACCGCCGCACGGTTTTACATAAAGCCAACATGTTGACCCTGTGTGAAACCAGCCACCCTTGCCACCCTTTAGTTAAGGCTGGCAGGTGTCGGGCACGAAGGCACCGAAAGAATGCCCATTGTTCCCGCCAGCGTACGGCAGGAAAATGGAACAGTTTGGGGCATAAAAATGCGCACGGATCTTGGGGCTGTGTATGCTGGCATTACAAAGGGAAAAGGAAAACAAAAACATGAGTAGCGCCTGGATCAACCCTCACCTTGCCCTCTATACGCCAGACACAAAAGGGAACCGGCACGGTGCTGCTCAAATGCTGCTTGCATGCCCGACCATTGTCCTTATTGTTTTGCTACCTTCCTGCAAAACGGTTCCGAGCGATGAGGCCCAGGTTTTGGCCGCGCCTCACTGCTTCGGGATGGTTCGGGAGCAACAAGAGAGCAGTTTTAATTTCTTTCCCATACAACTTGTTCCCGGTTTTTTTTTTCTTCTCCTGCACAAGATGGGCCTGGGATGGCCACTATGCCTCCCCAGCTATCCTCTACATGCAGCAGCTTTTCCCCGACTCTCGAAACCACGCGCGTTTGTGGCATGCTAGAAATGGGTTGCGCTTGCCTTACTTTACTTTATTTTCTACCAACCGTCACTTTGTGCTTCTCACTCATATGTCCCGGGAGTGTAATCTTGAGTCATACACACACACGCACACACCCCCTTACTATGAGTTTTATACATTGTTTGGTTCGCAAACCCATAGTCAGCACAAGCACGAAACGGAGGGAATTTCCATGCTTGGCAAAATTCGGTTCGTTCACACACACACACCGAAAACACTTCCTTCCACGCTGCGTTGCAAAAGTTCAGTAACACATTTCGTTGACTGAAAGCATGCGGCGTGGCTCCTTCGAGAGTACCAGTGTTAATTAGCGTAATGAAGCTGAGTGTTCCACATTTAAACGGCTGGTTAGAGCAGGTTTTGCGTCACTCGCCTTCGCACGCTCCACAGCATCCTGCAGGGGCCCGCTAGTGCGAGAGATGAAACTTTTGCAACAACCAATTTGACCACGCTACACACAAAACCACTTCATGATCGTAGCTAATGATTTGCCGTTTGGGGACGCATGTTACTCCTTTTCAAGCGGCGAATGTCTCTTACCCGACAAAACGCACCCGCTCGCCGTCCGCGCTGGCCCGGAAACTCACCAAAAGAACATTGTCTAAATGACGGTCTAATGTGCGCCCGTTCCAAACCAGCCACCATCCCACACTTGTCACATTTGAAAAGCCCACCAACAATCCCTTCGTTCTGTGTGGGTAGGTATTGTCGGAATCGCCAGTAATAAATGTACTTACTTGTAATTATGGCCCCCACTGGAGGCTGCATTAACCGGTCTTAAACGTTTTCCTGCTGCGCTGCACCCTCTCCTCGCCGCATTGGCCTCTGGCCGCTCGGTTGGTTTCTCCACGCAGCAGATCGGTTAACCGCTCAAGTGTCGACGGCGACCCAGTTTTGCGTCGATGCTGCCGCTACTGCTGCGTCCTATTGTGCTGCCTTCGAGGATGTTTTGCAAAGCGATTATTACAAACTGTTACCGGCTTAATAGCTACACGGAACCGGGAGAAGTACTGCTGCTCACTCATCATTGCGACCGGTGCTTAGCGCCGGTACATTGCTGGCTAGCACGATTCGTCTAAACACGGTCGGTGCACACGTGTGCCGGTGGTTGCGCTTCGAGAGCAATTAAAAGATCCGAGCGTTGTGGAAGTACGTTGTGAGCACTACATTAAAGTGGTGTTGTGCCAACGTTGCTCAGCGGAGTGCAGTAGGGGAAAAGACTTGTTAATCGGCGTTATTAAAGTGAGAAAACGGTATTTAACAAATTTTATTACAGCTACAGAGCCGTTGGTCAATGTTGTTCTTTCACCTCCAGTATGGTGATTCAATCTAATGAGTACTTTACCTTATCAAAATCCTTCCAAGCAATATTGAGCAATGTTGTAATAAACAATAAAAATATAAAGAAAACAGGTAATTGGTTAAAACAACACGCATCGAAACAAATCACCTCTGCGAATAACTGTTTTACAAGTAGACCAGTCCGTTACCCTTTTCTTTTGAACATTCCGAATTTTATTTCAACGCATTCCTATAAAAGCACAATGCAGACGAAACAGCTTAACATGTTTTTTTAATGCTGATTTTCTACTTGGTATTGGAGGAATTCATTTTCAAATACTTGGTTGACTTTCCAAGCAAATAAATATAGGTTACCAATCTTTTCAAGTTGTATGTCAAATTAATTAGAGTTAATAGAGAGGGATATTGGGACAATATGTCCTCGTTGAATCAATTCAATCTTATCAATGTTCTACAAATGATATGTTAGGAATGAATTTAAAAATTTTTTCAGGCCACTGAAAACAAAAAATAAATAAATAAACCACATCACCATTTTTTAACCAATTTAAGCAATGTATTGCACATCAAGAGCATTCAATTTCTGGTTGAAATATATTTTCTCATCAAACCTTAACTTATAAAGAGCTTGCATATGATTTAGATTAAAACTGAAACGAGGTTTAATACTGTTTCGGAACATAAACCAGCACCCCGAAACAAATCCCCACCCCTGAAGAACATCCCGCGAGAAGGCCGTGATCCTTCAAATGCGACGCTAGACGGCCAATTAGAGAGCACATAATACGGCAAGCACGCTATCGTACCGACCGCAATTTATCAAATCTTCTTCTGCGAACTTCCATTTTATCACTGCCGCCGCTTTTAGTGTGCCGAGTACTGGATTTGACTCTTTTCGTCCGTATCGTCGTCATAGCCGCTGGACTGCTCCTCGGATATTTTGAACTGTATCAAAACGATCAGATACGTTGTGATGGAGGAAGCGATCTGTGGGGTAGAGGAATGGAGAGAAACGGCATCCACACACATGCAGAATCAATAGCAGGGGCATTAATTACGTGTTCTGGCAACATCTCGCGGTATCTGCTTACCCCCGTCAGCACGGACAGATCGATGGGAAACAGCCCGTACGCGTTGAACTCGAGTGGATTTGTCACCATGAACGAAATCAGATCGTCCACCTGTTTGATGGGGTGGGGCAAGGGATGACGGGGTTGGTCAGCCGCGGCAAGCCGACAAACAGCGACCGGAAGCACGCACCGGAAAAAAAGGCCAGATCGGAAGCACGTTTTAATATTCGCGATTTTTAATTATGATACTGCCACAGCGCGGCACACGAACGCCGGCACCGGCTCACCTTGTTGCGAAAGTCATCGTCGACCGATTTGGACTTCATGAAGAACAGGAAATTGATCACCTTTTTCCACTTGAGCCGCACGTTCTCGCCGCTGGTAAACAGCGACCAAAACTCGATGCCGTGCAGAAACAGCAGGCTGCAGGACGCGAGCGCATAGATCTCGGACCGGGACGCGGTGAAGCCGGACTTGATGTGGTTCAGCATGTAGTACAGCTGCACCGTGACGCAGGTGAACGCGGACAGCAGCGAGAAGATGGCCTGCTTGCCGAAGCAGTGGTTTATCTTGACCGACAGGTCCTGCAGCAGCTCGACCACCTCGCGGATGTGCTGGATCGAGTCGAGCGGGCTGATGGCACGGATCTTGATGGTGGCGAGCGTGGTCAGCCGGTTCAGTTTGCCCTCGTGCATGCTCGGCAGATGGTGGTTGCCGCCCATCGCCATGTTGAGCGTTTTGTACTGCGGACCGTGGCCGTGAGCTTGCGGTTGCAGTGCGAGATTTTCCACACCGACCGGAAAATTACTACAACACAAGCGACCGAAAATTTAATTCAAAGGGATGGTGGAGAGGCGGTGGAGAGAGGGAGTAACAGTGGTTCTTTTTGTGAGTCGCAGTATTTTTTCCCTGCGGGTGCTACACGGTAAACATGGTGAATGGACGCAAAAGGTCATCCGGTCCGGGACACCCGGAAACGGACACCCTGATTGCATTCGTGTGCAGTTGTGTGGTGCGTGCTGATATTTGAATTGTGCTGCGTGGCGTGTGCAAAGCAACAACATAAAAACTCGTGATTGTTATTTGGTGCACTGGGGGGAAGAAAAACTGGAGTGCACGGTTGATTACTTCATGCCTCTCAGCAGCAGCATGGCCCGATCGGACAGGTACAGGATGCAGCCGGCGAACTGGAAACTGAACAGAAGCAATCCAAACTGATCGCGGGATGAGTTGGTTTGCGCCAATCATGCAACACGGTAGGATGGAAGAAAAGTAGAATTATTTTAAGAGTAGATCCACTATCCAGCGCACATTGTATGAAAGCACACACAGTTTTGCTTAGCAGAGAGAATTATTCAAAAGAAACTCCATCCTTTATTTGGGCGTTAGGACACGAAACCGCTTCTGAATTTTTATTCACGCTTTTTGAGACTGGTGCGATCCTTGATCCTTCCAGAAACAAAGCTCAACCTACTATCGCAAACATCGTTCCAGTGGGAGCACGATTCATGCTCGCGGAGCGTTTCAAAAGCGATTCTCATTCACCAATCCATCGCTTCACGCTGCAAGTCATGGCGCAGGTCAATGGGTGAAAGCTTTTTACAATTTCCCACAGCACGGGAACGGTAACAACGAAAAAAACGCAACGAGAAGCGCTTGATTTTGCCACATCACGGTAGCTTTCCGCTCGTGAAGCGATTAGAACCCTCTCTCACGCACACTTACCAGAAAAAAACGGCATTGAAACAGGCTTTTATCGTCATTCATCTGAAAGTCAAATCCTGCGTCGACCTTCTAATGGGTTGGCTTACTCAATGATCCTTTCAGATGGTAGACACAAGCGGAAAAAATCCCCGCCAGGGAGATAAAGGACCCTCCCGAGCCTTTGACTCGATCGGGGTAATTAACTCCCCATGCACTTTGATGCAAAATTCAGAACGCCCTTTCGCAGCTTGTTTGTTTCCAGCTTATAGGGGGCAGGTTTTTTTGTTTTCTTGTTGAGTTTTTGGAAGAGGTGTCTGCTCCGCTTGGACAAGGAATTTCAAACGAACCTTATCCGAATGGTTACAAACCGGCATGTGCTGAGTATCGAAGCCCCTCCCAAGGCTTCCTCTCTAATGCACAAGAACTGCACTAGACCGTTCCCAACTGGACGTAACCTGAATGTGCTTCCCTAGTGAAATAAAACTCTGTTTAATTGCCTGTGAAATGAATAGAGGATTTTTGTGCGCTTTTTAGCAACCAGTTTTGATGACCTTTTCACCATTGCCACTCAGTGGCGGAGGTCTGTTCGGTTTGGCAATAGTATTTTCCATCGCATGTGACGGATTGGGATTTTAGTTGTGTTTTTGGAAAGAAAAAAAACGAACCCAAATACTAACATTACTCCCATCAACGGCAATCTCGTGCAATGGTACCAGCCGAAAAACCATGGCAATGCATACAATTATATGATCTGTGGCACGAGTCGTTAAAAAGTACGGTTCGTTTCGTTGCTAGGTTTTTATCGGTCCACTTGTCCGGGCTTTGTTTTGGGCAGGCACCCATACCCCCACTCGTTTACGGGGACTCTCTGCCCCTCAACAGCTCGCTCATGGTACTCATGGTTACCTTTTCCCAGACGTCTTACCTTGGGCATGCAGAAGGCGATCCAATAAAGCAGCGTCCATATACGATTCCAATTAACTCCGATCAAATAAGTCAGCGCACCGATGGTACTGCCACAGGTCATCGTGACTTCAGCAAGCAAGCACATTCCGTCGATGCCGTGATCGATGGCGTGAAGTGATAAAAGGATCACAAAATGTACATCATTAGCAATGGGTGAGCAGCCGTGCGCCCAGGTCACAGGTCGTCAAGTCACAGTTACGTGAGGTTGTTAAGGATTGCGGATTTATTGTTAGTATTTCGGTTGTTCTCTCCGAACAATGGAGCTTTAAAATGTAGCCTCAGGGACGGTAAAAAAAAGGGTCGAGAATGGCGTTGCTGTTTGCTTGGAGCTACCTACCAATGCACGCCAGGATTGAGACGCGTCGCATTTTCACGTTTGGCATCGTGAAGGAAATGCCAAACTGCGTGCGGAGCTTATCGTCGCAGATGGCAAAGGTGGTCAAAATTTCGTTCGCCATGATACGATGACGGATGGCAAAGACAAGCGAAAATATGTACGCGAAAGAATTTGGAATGAACTGCAAAGAGAGGAAGAATAGAAACACTTTTTGATTTATTCAGCTGAAGTGTCTTAAATGTACGAAATGTGTAAAAAGAGTTGTTTGTCTTCACCTTTCTTAAGTTTTTACTTCTCGTGCTTCGATAAATTGAAAAATAGTAATTAATCAAAAAAAATCAATTCATTCAAAATAATTATTCATAATTCAGTAATTCAAAATAATAATTCTTCCCAAGAAACACATTCAAATTAACCCCCAAAGGTAGGCAACACACAAAACAAATAATCGATGTTATACAATTTACTTAATCTTACAGCATTCGCTTCATCTTCCACTACGAAAATTTATCTTTTGATTAAATTTTGGATGAATTCTTGCTATCTAATAAGTGCTGTTAGGTAAACTTTAAACCTCTAGATCAAGGCCTAGCTACCTTTTTGCCAATCTTCAAAGGCACTTCCTTCATCAATGTCTCGTTTTATATCCCGTTTGATGAAATTGATTTTCTGCGCTCTTGCCCTTTCGAGAAGCATTCATCACACCCCTCCCTTGCTGGAGAAACTTCTCAAAGAAGCATGGTGACGCTTGTCCACCGCTGTCTCACCTGTATCCAATTAGCGGCGTTGGAAATGTCGGACGTGTTGCCACTCTGCCAGAAGATGCTGACCAGGCAGGAAGAGTAGAGCAGCAGCACGGTGTAGGTCGGCAGCAGCTGCTTCACGTAGCTGGCCCGCGTGTTCACCGGTACCGTCGTGTCGAGCGGGTACGGGCATAGCCCGAACAGCTTCGAGAACAGGTAGAACGATTTGATCGGCTGCATCCTGCACAAACTGGGACCGTAAATCTCGACGCCCGGACTGGCACTGATGACCGAGACCATGAAATTAATGTTTCATGCGACTAAGCTTGGCGGCCAATTTCGGGCTCGGGCGGCCTGACCTTCGCCCCCCTCCGTCCTACGTCCTCCGTCCTCGAGTGTCTTTTGGCGGTTTCCGTTTACCCAGAAGCACCTAGAATGAAACGCTCGTTAAAGGAAGCCGTGGTTGCTTCATCGCCGTGCCCCATCATCATCATCATCGTCGTCCGCGGTGCCTTCCCGCCGCCTTCCACACCCGGTGCCTTCCGAGTGAATGTGTTATTTTCCGCTGCGCGTACAAACAAAAGACCTTCCTCCGAAGGAAGTCCGATCGAGTTGCAGCCGTTTCACGTCGTTTCGTCGGTGCGATTACCTCGCACGGCGACACACATCTACAAGCATCCGGCCCGCAGCGCACCAGTGGGTGTTGTTCGAAGGTTGTCGCGGACGTGAGGACACCGGAACCAAATGCAATTATCTTTCAATTTAGATAATGCGTTTTTCCCGATCTCCATTTCCACATCGTTGGGTCGTTGTCTGTTCAGGGGAGGCCTTCGGGACGTCCGCTCACATTGACAGCCGGGCTGCCGTTGTACGGTCGGGCAAAACGAGGAGTTTCGGGCGACAGGTTCCATCATTCGCTCGTTGCACCGTAGCCCGGAAGCACCACCGTACCACTGCCTCCAGGAAATCGACCGTGATGCGACAAGCGTGGAGATTCCAATCTTATTAGCTGTGGTTTACTGCCGGGACCGATGGTTGCATATTTCACTGACTCGACCGTCGAAGCTGCACCGCGCCGGAAGGGATGCGATGTTCGCTGTTGCTGGTAAGGACTTGGCAGCCAGTGCATCAAGGGAGAGGAGTTCATTTCGCAAACATAAACTCGCGAAACCGGGCACCGAGCACTGTCGATCAGTCGATCGAGAGCAGCGGATGTTATAAAGAATGGATGATGCTAACCCGGTTTGAAAAATTCCATTCCTAAAACCGATTGAAAATATTTTAACATTCTTCCTCCCGCAAACCATAAAACTTTCTGGGCGCTTTCTCCACCGGAGCGGAAATTGACATTCCCAGCCCTGGGGCAAGGGAAATGAATTCGAGAGACACTCCAATCACAGGAAGGCGCGTAATTGAGTTTTGTTACTCCGTCCCCTCGGCTCGGTGAAAATGGAAGCGCTTCGGCTTCGTTTCCGCTTCGCTATGCCACCGAAAGTAAATAGATATTAACGATAATCAGCCAAATGAAACAAAGCCCCGAAATGAAGGAGCTGCTTGGGGATTGTCCTGAGTTCTATCTTCTTCCACCCTCTGATTTTCCCTCGATCACCTCGTCTCATGCGCCGCAATCGAAGCTCCGCAAATCGGAAGGATTAATCAACGGTACGGTATACGGATAGCTTTATTTATTGCGAATGCCGTAGCGGGGCAAGACGACGCACAAACATGGCCCTGGGAAAACTTTTTCCATTTGTCTAAACGGTTTGAGAGCGGGGAAGGTCCCGGTCCGGATAGGAAGCGGGCTGGGCGGGGAACGAATGGTGAGTTTTCACCTTCCTCAATCAGGTTTTCACCGAACAGTGGAACAAATTTCTTCAGTTTTGGGATTTCACCCGGCAGAACAGTGTTGCCTTATTTTCTTCCTGTCCCGTTCGGCCGCTTCCTTGAGGAAAGAGAATTTGAAAAAGTTTTCCCATCCCTTCCCGTGACTTGCCTTTCAACACATTTTGTTCCTTTGCCGCGCCGGAAAGCAAACGTTACCGAAGCGGCTGTACCGTAATCCCTGCGTACAACATTTTAGCCATCATCCACAGACCGGGAATGGGGCCGATGCCGTAACTGTAATTGCGATTGGGAGGCAATGAAATTAGGAGCGAATCCTTTCAACTCAACCGAATTAGATGACAGCTTCTGTCCGGTCGGATGGTTTCGCTCCGTTGACGCTCGGTTATTTTAATAGCAATGGATTTGTCCATCCCCCGATGGTGTTTTCATTTAGAGGCTAGGAAATATCTCCCTTCATTCCTTATCAGTAATGCTAGAGGAGTAGAAACATTTATTTTCAACCGCAGTAAGCATTCGCTCCTGACAAGTAAGGCATAAAAAAAAGCACACACTAAATTGCTGGAAGGCTTTTTCTTCCCTTCACACGTTTTTCTCTGTTCGCTCCGTGACAAATGTGACAAATAATGAACGAGTGAGGATTATTTGACCCCAAAACGATTACGGCGAAAAGGGGGCTGGCTGGGTTGAGAAATGCAACCGAATTGAATTCCATCAATCTGCCTGCCCCGGGGCAAATGGCGAAGCTTTCGCTTCTTGTGCTAGGATAATCCATCGTACCGGTTTGGTGCTTCTCGTGACTTTTCATGTGAAGCAATTTCAGGAGCCATCGTTGGAATATCAATGCTGCAAAAAGCGAACCATTTTCACTGGTGGCGAATTCATTCCTAAAACCAAATGACTGGTGGCAAAATAGATGGCATGCCTGTTCCCTCTTTTTTTTTTGTCGGCTCACCTTTCACAAAAGCTTTTTGCGATCAAGCATTTCATGAGCAGCGGGCGGATTGTTAATAGTGAAACGCATTATGCACATGCGGAACCTTTGTGCTCTAATGGAAATCCCGCTTTGTGCCACCGATCGGCCTGGCCGGTTGGCGAGCACAAAGCATTTTCCGACTCATTTCCTTCGCTCTAAACACCGTGATAAAGTCATCCCCGATAACAATCAATATGGGTGACTGTGGGGGTGGGGGAGTAAAGGGAAAGAAACGGGAACGAGAAATATTACAAAAATATTCAATCGCAAAAAAGCAATAACCTCCAACGAATCATTTGCAATCAATTTTGCAGCATCAAAAACCATTCACCCGGTTACTGCCTCATGCTCAATAAAATAACATTTACAGCGATCGAATCGGCCCGCATTTCTCGCAAACACCTTCTCTTCAATCCATTTCCAAACTCGCCAAATGCCTCTCTCTCTCTTATCTGACTGTATGATTTTGATGAATACATATACCCACATAGCGGGTATTTCAAATAAGAAATGGGGCGTAGGGCGTGCAGCTCCAGGAGGAGGAGCGAGGTATACTAAAACTTGCATCAATCGCTACCCATTTGTTGGCCATTTAGCGGCAGGGAACATAAATACGATTCACTGTCTTCACGCTGAACTAGTAAAAAAAAACATTTCAACTTGCCAACAAACGAAAAATCGATGCTTGATTTATGTTTGCGTATTGAAAAATTCATTGCAACAATCGTGTGATTTAGCTGGCAATTTTCCACCCACAACCCAGTGTGACGGATGTGAGAGATGCCTTTTGGCTGCAGTCGAATGTGCGTACGGTCTGATGTTACAATGCTCAAATGCTTCCCTTTCAAAGGTAATTTTTTGCCACCGAAAATGAAACTTGTTAAGGAATGAAAAATGTCAGCTTTTGTGTTTGTGGCCGGCAGGAAATAAAAGGGATTCGTCAAGGGCAAAAGATGAAACCCATTACCGAAAGCACCTTCCTCTCTTATCTCTCGGATAAGATGCTCCACCCAAAGTTGACTGCAGAAACTTGGTTTAGCCAAGAAGGTGAACTAACCTTTCGGTACACCTTCCAGCTCCCCTACCCTAGCCCGGAAAAGGGACCAGGAAAGGGATTTGTGTGTGAGTACAATCCGCTTAAAGCCCACAGCCCATACGGCGCAGTAGCTCGCTCACAGATTCCACTCGAATTTATAGCGGTTGCTTATTGGTTCAATTTAAATTTTATTCCTCCCGGATCAAAAGGTGAATGCGTGGCTCGCTGTGATACCGCACCGCACGCAACGAGGGCACACGCACCCGGGGCATGCACGGGGCCCAGAAAACGTCTTTAAATTTCTTAAGCATTTGTGGTGCCCGCCTCGTTGAATGTCCCCAGAACCACGGGACACTTGCAAGAGCTTAACAATGTCCCAATCGGGCGCCCGGAGTCCGCGCATGCGAGAAGAGAAATGCGCCAATGTCGGTTAAAAAGGGTACGGAAGTCACTGCAGGAGACAGGGTGCGATATTTTTTGCCTCACTCTAAGCGTGCCACCCATTGCTTATGCCAACTTAGCACGACGGAAAAACAATTTTCCGATTTACTGCTGCCTGTGACCGGGCTTTTTTATGAATGCGATAAAATCTGTTAATTTAATTCCTGGTCCCTTTCGGCCCAAAAATCAAGTGCATACTTTGAGGCGCACCCTGAACAAGCGCCGGCTTGCCGGCATCGCACAGATAGCAGCGAGTGCGCTAGACTGAACGTTTTTTTTGTTGTAATTTATATTTAAATAAAAAAAATCATGTCCCCAAACGTGTACGAGTGTAAAACTAAAGAGCAGAAAAAGCGTCCTACATGACTTTGAATATCTAAACCCTGTCAGCTATCGGGTGTAATGGTTAATTGTGCCGGGTTTTGTCGTAGCTTTCAACAAAATGACATAACATGCTTCAAAGCTGGGACCCTTTGAGCAGAATGTTCTATCCCATTTCCACCGGCGGTCCCTTTCCATGATAAGAAAAATGCAAATTAAAAAGCGTACTTAAGAATATGAATGATTTAAATAGACCGTGAGAAGTGTGCCGCCGCCCTGGATGGGCACGGCTTGGGCACTGGGAGAGCAGGAGCTTTACAGCAACGCTGAAACAAACGCGACGGGATAATAATAAGAAAACAAACGATGCCGGTAATGCATCGCCAAAAGGTAGAAGGTACGGTGAGCCTGTGCTTACAAAAAGGCCGTAATTAATATTCCATTTCCACTTCCCAATCGCGTAAGTATGCTCTACTTGCTCTACAGAGCATCGCAACCGGGACTTTCCCAACTCAGGTGATACAAGAGCACTCCGACAGGTAGAGGGGTTTTTTTCGCCGTTAAATGGAGGCCAACGTTTGATGACAATTTGATGGACATTTTGTGAATTAGCCAGCGACAGCAGGGCGGGCTTTGGTTTGACGAGGGATTTGTAGCACTCAACGCACAAGAAGCCCCAAAAATCCCCAGCAGCTCCGACGTCAGCACAAGCATTGAATGGTGTGAACCAAACGCATTAAAAATGTCCCCAAATTCCCGGAATCACTCCTTTAATCCCGATACGTGTGGTTTTGACGAGCCTGTTTCACGTGATTTCGCGAAACAAGAACATAACACATCGATAATAATGTCACACCCTCTCGCGAACGGTTCCAAAGCTTCCCGGTGGGGCGGGTAGGTCTGGCCACGCGTGTGGCATTGCACCCCGGGAAAGTAATCGTCCCACTGACAGGCCGTTTTTCCACCAAAAGACTCAAGTCTACACACGCCAACTGGCCGACAAATGAAACTGATTACGGACCGGATCGGATCGGAATTTATTACGTGGCGACGATGCGGGAAGAACGTTCCAGCTGCTGCTGCTGCTGCTGCTAGGGGTAGCCGATGCCCTCACTCAGAGCACTGGTGGCTGGAACTGACTTGAATTATTGATGAGTCACACCACCGCAATGACATTCGGATAGATCCACCGACTGCTGCCGTGGCCCGATCGAAGCTTATCCCTTCGGAAAAGAGCGGTCCATCCCATTAACGAGTCCTGGGCGCTGGCGATACGACGCTCGCTTGCCTCCGCCGGCCAGCTGGGACAGTAATCATTTTCTGATAAATGGCACAATTCCACATTCGGGTCAGCGTTTCAACTCAAATCACTTCCGCTTCTTTCTAAGCGTTCACCAGCTCAAACTATCAGCCCGTGGACACAACGGTGGACCCTTTTCCGGCATTTGGCCATTGTGTGTGTGTACCAGGGGGGAACGCGCACGGAATAGGCAACTTCACCTGACCGTAGAGAAATAAGAAAACCAACCAACCGCATCGTCGCCCGGCCCGGTCCTCCCCTTTGTTGGAACAAAACGGTTTTGGCTGCGCTGTCGAAAAGTCGCATCAATTATGGGAACCTTCGGATGCTGTTCTCCCTAGCCAGCCCCTCCTTTGCGGCGCTTCCGGATGTGTGTTGTTCGTGCTTTTCCTTTTAAAAAGATATTCTTCAACAAAAAAGGGGACCCTTTTCCCCGCACGCGTCACTGGTTAAAAAAAGGAATTGCCTTTTATCAGAATGTTCGCTCCTTTCTGCTTGCCACGAGTGAAGTGAAAACCCGCTTTGGTCATCATGTTGCACAAGAAATGGTGTGGTAAATGATTTCGAGCTTCTCCGCCGCGTCTTGAGCTTGAGGGACATGGGCACGCTGGTCGGTGAAACTGTAGACATTGAAGGTTGAGGTCGAAGTGGTCATCCTGGAGAGCCACTTTCCAGGAGGGATGTTTTTCGCTTTTGCCGGTTCGCCGAGCCGAAGGTCGACTCCCCGGTAGAGGTCATAAAAGCTTGTGTCGCACATGCTGTCCAGAACGCGTTACAGCCGATATTAGTAGCTGCTTAGCTTTTCCTTTCCTCCTTATCATGGTGAATAAGAGTGTGTTTTGTTTTTTTGTTTCTACTTTCAGATACATCGCGTGTAACGTTTCAAAGACTTTAACCCCTCAACAGCGCTGCTCGTCGGGATACGGAAAAGCGAAGCTAATCGAACTGACTTGACTTAAAAGGTGAAGCTGAATACAGCCAGTGGATGTGAGAGTGGATAGAAAACATAGCTTCCGCATTCTTCCCGCCCTATCGAGAGGGCATAAATTAGAAATGCAATAAATTATCAACCTCTGGGAACTTATTCATGCCCTCATGGGAGACGCGCCAGTCGGAAGTAGCGACCCGGCTAGCGAATAAAGCAATCCTTAATTTTCTTTCCCGGTACGTCAAGGTTTTCCACAGACCTCTCCCATACAGCGTGTAACCTTTCAAGCATATGTGTGTGTGCGTGTGTTTGTGTGTGTATGTTTTGATCTCTGGAACATGTGTGTCCATGTGTTCGCCGCCCGTGTGTTGTGCGAAGTGTAAGTGAAAAGTGTTTATCGTGAAAGGTGAAGAAGGTTACAGTCCCTTTTTACTTCGGCTCGTGCTTCTTTTGAAGGATGCAAGATAATTCCGTACCGTCTTCAAGGGAATGAGCCTGCAGTTTCTCCTGCTGCTAAGAGCCTGCTCGATGACGATGTGCGTCCGCCGCCCGGGTTGGTGCGCGATAAGCGTGAAGTCAATGGGCGTCTTTTGATGCGGAGGATGAGTGAGCTGAAAAGAAACAGTGTGTACCGGGCGCAGGAAGAAAACAGTAGCACCAGTGGTGCAAGAAGCACTTCAAGTTGTTGAATGGCATAGAAGGCATAAGGTGAAAATAAAAAGCAATCCATACAGAAGGCGACCCTTTTCATCCAAAGGATTAACCTTGCTGCCCGAGGCGCACAAAATCAAAACTTCCAGCGAAGCTTTGAAAGGTTCGTCGGGAGAGGAGGGGCCAAGGCAATATCCTTTCATCCACCTGGGCAGACAGGGGCAGGGTCGACCAGGACGAAGACAACCGGAAAGGTACGTACAGCCCGCATTCGATGGAAAGATTTGCTAGAAAGAGGGGGGGGATAGAGATGGTTGACTGCTGTCGTGCTGTTGATTTTTCCTTAATGGGACAAACCAGAGTTCTCTGTGGCTGTTGCGGTGTTGATCCCGTTGCGTTTTGACCGGTGAGGGATAATGCGGTGCAAGCGCCCCTAGTCGATGTACCCTTCCCACGGGAGCAGTTTGTTTGAGGTGCTTCCTAAACATTTGTCATGTCGTCGGGCGGGAGATTGGTTCGGGTGCGTTTGGGAGAGGTGGCTTGGGTTTTAAATATTTATCATATCTCCCCTTGTGTCTTACAAAGGGAAATTCTTTCACCCGGCAATGGAACGATAAACGGGATCCCCCAGACACTGGATAATGATTGAGGTGTGCTTCAATATTTTATGTTGACTCACAGCATTCGTCTATCTAGCTTGAGTGGACGGCAACGTGGAGGAGTGGAGATTTTTCCTAAGAGGTTGTTGATAAATGACGTTCTGGATCACATACCTGGGAATAGTGCGAAACAATCTACAATAAAAAAAAACAAACAAAGGATGCAAGCCAGTTTGAAGAAAGGAAATTTATATTTATAGCGAAAACATCCGGAAAGAGGATGCGAGGGTGATTTGTTGTCAAACCTGAAACCTTATAGAGATAAATAACGTCATAAGTAGAAAGACCTTCGATGGCAAGAAATGATTCAGAGTTTGTTTGATTCTATCGTCTGAAAACAAAAATCTACTTTAAGTGTTCTAATAGAGCGAATTATGGGCTTTGCATTGCTTCAGACTTTGATAATTCTTTACCCACTATGCAAACACCTACAGACTGCACTCCAAATTACCCTCCGATCATGTCATTTACCACAGATTACCGAGAATCATTTTCAACTCGCCATCGTCCGATGTGAAACTCCTGACACTCACACCACAGCGATTACTCACACCGTAATGAACCTCTTCATTTGCCGAAAACAGTGAGCCAAACCGATTGAGCCATTGAGTGGCAAATGCTTCTCCGCCGACGTTACGTCCGCTTGGTGTGACTTGACTTTCAGCTTCAGCTTGAAAAGCTGCCAAACCGAAGCTGTCAGGGAAGGCGAGTCATTTTTTACTTCTCCTTCTTCTTCGTTTTCTTCTGCTTGCACTGGACTGCTCGAGTGGCTGTGTCCATGTGCGCCACATTCCGAATGTATCAGCTCTCGACTGCTTCTCCACTTAACTCGATTGATCCATTATTCAATCAGCCAAATAAAAGCTTATTCCTCGCTCGCAAGCCCCCGGCCACGCCCGAAAACTGATTGAGTGAGTTCGCATCGCTGCCGAAACCGCCCAGCAAGCTCAATGCCCGTGCCGTGTGGCGATTTTTTCATCGTTTTGTTTGTTCATTTCGTTGATTTGTTGAAAGTTTAACTTACCAAATGAGAAATGCTAACATACGAACTAGGTATGGCGTGCATTTGCTGCTTTCCTCCACCCCCGGACGGAACGGAGTGACCAACGCACTGCGCTCATGGTAAAAGCGCATCACAGAACCATCGTGAATCGTTCGGGACTGCACCACAAGAAAAAAGTTAAAGACAGCATTTCCACTGTGTTCCATTGCGGAGCGGACCAAATGTTCCACTTTGGCTTTTAAGCTTGAAAAGCTTTTTTTAAACCGAGTTGCCCGTGTGGCAGAAAGTGCGGTGATTGTCCGACACTGGCATAGCGTCACCATTCAATTTCGATGAGCCGCCCGGACTGACTGATTGGTCCGTTGTTAGACGTGAGTGTCGTTGTAGTGTGGATGCACAGGAAGTAGCCAGTCGCTGGCATGCTTTCACAACGCACAAAAAAAACCGGGGAAGTAAATTGGCCCCAGTTATGCTCTCACCATGCTTCCCGAAAGCTTTCTAATGCAGCCGTGCAGTGTCGTGCTGTCGTTTTAGTCGTGTTTCATTTGTCGTCTAATCCTGCCCACACCAGAGATAGCAGCAACAAAAAATGGTATCCATTTAGTGCGGAAAAGAAAGAGTTGTGTGCCTTTGCCAGTTGCAGCAGCCATACACATACACGGAGAGAGCACTTTCTGTTTCGCTTCATTGTGCCAGTACGTACTCGTCAGTCACTGCAAGCTCCAGTTACTGGCCGGCTAAAGTGGGCCCTTAAAATAACGTTCACTTTGCGAACTTGTCTCCAGCGCCTGCTTCTTCCAAAGCCCGCTGTGGTTTACGCTAGTTTTTCCGATCCACCTCTACCACCGGGCAGGATGTCGAACCTTGTGCCGGGCAAAAGTGTACACCACAAACGGACCGAGTACTTCCGACACATTGATGTGACACCGGTGGTGAGGAACATCGGTTTTATAAAGGAACGGATAGCCGAACAAGAAACGGGGAAAAAGGTAGAAAAGCGGGCTAAAAAACACGACATATTCCAACATACGGATACATCCTAAACGAGACATTTCTGTAGCCAACGGGCAAACTGCGGCAAACGCAGCGAAGGTAAACATTAAACATTCATATGTCTGTATGCGCACACTTCCGCTTACCCCACAAACGCGTCCAGCCCGTGTGGACGTTCTGCGCGGTTGCCAAACGTTCATCAGCTGAAATGTTGCATATCTGCACCGAGCTGCTCGATATGCACGGCGAGATGGATGGATGGATTGAAAGTAAACCGGGTGACATGAGCGTAAAATTGAAACATGTGCAGCGCGTTTGACGTACCGAAGGAAGGAAGGAAGGAAGGGATTGTTCAATCGCGCAAATGAACGAACAGACCAGACCGGTGACGAGTTGCGATGTGTTCGGTTTGCATTTCATCTCTTGTGACACATTTTATGGTTTTCGTTAACTAAACATTGAGTCTGACTTTGTTGCCATTTCGTGGATGAAAGAACTCGGTCGGTTCAGCTGAGCTCATACGCTATGGATAGTCGTTTTAGGGTTCTCTCGGTTGGGACAAACAGTTTTTATTTTTCATTTGAACGGTTTGACAGGTAAGTTAACACGGTGAAGATCGTTGACAGTAACTAACTGCAATCATTGCTATAAACCGAAAAAACGACATTAATTTATGGCTTATAGCTAAAACATTTGCCTACGGTTCAGCATTTGAACAAATTCATTGGACTGAATATCATGCAAAAGTGACAGAACATTTGAATAACATGATAACATTAAATATACAATGATAAATTCATGATTTTTTCTATTCGTTCAAATTTTATGAATAAATCCAAAAAAAGAGAACTTGAACCTTTATCATATGAACATATCTGTAGAAACGTTTTAATTTTTTGAGCAACGTTTAAACGAGGGTCAGAAAATTATTTCAGTATGGCGTAAAATGTTTACTAACGGTTAAACATTGTACAGATACTTAAACTTTGTTTACTTTGTCTCAAAAATATACACAAAAAAATAAAAATTTATCAGTAAATCATTATCAGATTTAATTTGAAATGTTAATACTATGGTACCTATCCCCTCGTTATGAAATGAAACTCCGTTCACATTCAAAGTGTGAAGGGTCGGCACTAGAAAATAATGTTTCCTTTGAAATAGTTTCAGTTGTCTTGTTCGACCAACCGGAAAAATTTGATTTGAAGTCTGTAAACTTTTAATCATTTGAAGAAAAGAAAAAATCCCATCATCGGGACGCTCATTAAATTGATTCTCCTTATTTCACTCAACAACCATTACTGGGCTAGGCTTGGCAGTACTATGTTCATGTCCATATGTCCATAATCACATCAAAAAAGTCACACCTGTTATGAGAAGACGTTGCAAGTGCATTTGGTTTGTGCCACTGGGCCACACTTTTTTAATTTAATCGTTAGAGCAGTGTAAATGAAGGGACAACGCTTGGTGTAAAATACTTCACCGGAATCAAAGCTCTGATTGCGTAAGTTGAAACAGCTTTACGTTATTCAAGGAAACGTTACTTCGTTAAATGCTCAAGTCGGTAAGCGAACATTGGTTTTCGCTCAACGAATAAGATTATTAAGAATTTTAATTGACTCCTGGCAACTAACTCCGTTTGCATCACAAGTTGCAGCGAACTGTAAACGAACAATTCTTCACCCGCCTTAAATACGCTAGTGCTCTCACGGCACGAATAAACCCATCGCGTGGACCAGTGAAATCCTTCACCGTAATATTTGAGCTTCAAAATATGACCCTCAAAGGGAAACACAGTGGCAGCGCCAGCCAGTGCTCTGCACGGTACAATCCAAACCAAGCACTTTTTTACGTGTCGCTTCAAATATAAATCTTAATGAATCCACACTACACCATTGCGCTTCCTTGCGCAGCGTTCTTCCTGCTACTACATGGGCTGCGTTGAGCAGAAGTTATGAACCACTTTACTTTTGAGCCCGAGACATCGTAAATGACACATTACGCTTCACGGCACATTCGGCCAACTTCTCGTCAGCGAAGCAACAGACCAGCCCAAAACGTATCTCTCTACCACTGCAGACCAAAGTTGGGCAGAGCCAGTTTTTTGGGAGTAAAATTTTAGTGTTTTCTTTTCAAGTCGTGCCGTCTGCTGGAGCTGGTGCAATCGTAATTTAGTATTTTGCTGCTCCCAGGATTACGATGGGGACAGAGCGGGTCACAGAAACCCCATAACGAATCCACTACCGGGCTGCAGTGCTACGCGACGAATGTCCACCGAGTAAGCCGGCAGGATTTGTGATGTGCCGGTTTCCCACGAAGCCGACTGTCCAACGGCGAATCGCACACCAGTTTGGACAGAGAATCGGATTATTTATTGGTAATAACTCATCCTTCTGGGACTCTTTCTTCCGTCGGCCGTAGGTTACTATGTTCTACTTCCAGAAAAAGAAATACAACTGTAATCAATGTTTTTCTTCATCTCGTGCGGTGGAATCCGGTGGATTAAGATGCTCCGGCTGGGGTGCTGCGAAGCTCTTGTTCATATAGTAGCGAAATCCAACAGCGCTAACAACACCACCAGCTAAGCAAAAGGACATGTTCAAGTACGGTCGGTGGTGTTGTGTAGGGAATTGTCTTAGCGAGTATAATTAAGATAGATAATAACGATGTCATCGTAACAGCCGAAAACCACACACACACACACACACACATCCAGATCCGCAGATGCTGTTACTTCATAACGTAGGTCGAGTACAGGAGTGGGAACCTCCTTCCATCGGACTTTCTCCATCATACTGGACGCCAGAGAAATCACATTTTTTGGCACGTGATTCAGGAAAAGTGGCAAAAAATGCCTCTCGGTGCCTTTCGGGTGCTATGGAAATATGTACATTTTTTGTGTCCTCTGTGCCAACCGGTCACGTGGATAACGAACTGGTAGGAAATCAACAGGACAGTCTCTGGGTTATGCATCTTAAGAACCTCACCGTCCCCTGTTCTGTCCCGTGAAAGGTCTAGCCATATTTGTGGGATAACTAATGGCTTTTGGTTTGTCGGCGGGGTTGAGTCTGTGCGGTTTCGTATGCGGAGTAGCCACGAGAAAGAAAGGAACCAGACCAACCAACAAACAAGCTAGCATAGCCGGATCTCGCCGCTTCCGGTAAGAAGTGCTGCCCCGTAATGGAAACGAATGGTAAATGATGCTGCGATAGAGCGAAACGATTTATCTCGGCTTACTTTTAATGAGCTAGAAAATTAGATAAGTAATAGAGCCACTGCGTAATTAAGCACTTTCGAGTAGGTGATCATTTCCACCCGGATAATAGCCGCTCTCCACCAATGCGGAGAAGTGAATATTGCGAATTTCGATCCAATGTATTACACCTGCTGGATTTAGGTGATAAACAGCCATAATCTGTGGCCCCAGGAAATAAGGATGGCCTTCGGAATCAGTTTGAAGGTGCAACATTTCGCTTTCTAGACCTGCTCAGCCTACTATCCAACATGGGTCAGTGAAGCATATATAAACCTATCAATCACTGACAATCCTTATTAGCGAAGCTGGAGGAATTGCTGTTCCGTCGTCAATTACTGACAGTGTTGTTTTCAGCAGCTGTTAGGATAGAGAGCTTCAGCGGTTGTTAACAACTCGGTGTTACTTCAGAGAGCAGTCTCGTGGGACATGTCAAATCCGACCGCTGATATCTGATCAGGGTTGACAGGCTGGATACGGGAGACGGGACGCGATCAATGGAGATTCGAGTTTGAGTTCGTTACTACGTTACACTCAAGCAGTTGCGTTAGAAATAAACCTCGATTTACCGGACCGTGGCCGTTACTCACTTGAACCACTGTTTACAATCTCAAACGGAAATCAAAATGTCATCTTTTGTACGTAACCATCATCGGGCATTATCGTCACTGGACGGCCGGAACGTTTGCGGTGGTCGAGCATTTCCTGCCCTCGGACTAGACTGGATACTGTCGTTCGTGGCAGACAGGTATCCGGCACAAAAACGTGACTGCCCGAACGAGACCGTCAAACAGCCGGTCTTGCCCACTCGGAAATGGAAATGCCACGATATAGTTATCATAACGTTTGCCATTTCATTGGGAACCAGCCGGTCGAAAGTAAGGTACGAAAGCAAAGGTAAAGATTTGTCTGCACACTATAGGCTGACCATTTACGCTTGACCTAAATGCCAGACGTCCTGGGTGCGTCCCAACCAACCGACCGTTCGACCGGACGGGATGGAAATAACTTTCATCATTATCAGAGGCGAGAAGAAACTGACTCTCGAGTGTGGCACGCAAACGTAGAAAGCGTGCTGAAACAAGAGCCAAAATTGCTGTGAGTGCTGCTCCACAAAGAACCATTACGGACAGACGGAATTCTATTGGGGTACTTTTGCTGTAGAGGTGGAAACCGATACGTACTCGCCAGTATATGTCATTAAGAACACCCAATTTACAGTCAGCACCGAGTGTTAATCTACGTGTCGGACATTTTATTCTTTGCCATGCAAAATGAATGCTTTGGGAGTAGCAGTATATTTGGATAATGTTTAAGAAAACGAACCATTGTTTCGAGTGCTCTCCGTAAAAGACGCATCTCACATTTCCGGTTTGAGCCAGATCAAAATCTACTGCCCTGAGTACTTCAAGATTCAGCATTCTATGAGAGGTTGAAATATTTTTGCTTTGAAAGAAGCAAAATCCTATCCTACACGACCTCATATGTTTTCATCGTACACCCTGCTCTATGCTCAACTTTTGACTCCGGGTGCCACCTCACAATCCGATGCCAGTAACGAACCCAAGCCGAGCAGGAAGAGAGTAACTGCTGCTGTGTGGATGGGGAATGACCTTTCCATCCCTTCCTGCACACAGCTCATGATGATGTTCTCGTTGATGATAGGAGTGATTATGCTGAAAGACGAAACTTTTGCACTTGACGAAGGTTCTCGACGTCCGATTCTGGTAACCCTGGCTACCCTCGACCCGCTTCGCTCCACTACACGCGTGAACGATGTAATCCAACATCCGAGTGGGATGGTGTCCGGAATACGCCGGAACTCACAGACAGGACGGAACACCGCCAATCAACGTGTTTGACAGTTGCTGGTTCTGGTGAACGTAGGTTTAAAGTTTTCTCGCTCTTTATTATGATTCTGACCGCCTTCGGGTGCGTTATGCGATAGAGGCGCATGACGAAACGGCACCAACGTACTGCTGCTTGCGAATGGTTCAAATGGCTGTCCTTTCACACTTGTGCTAATATTTCGATTGTTTTACAAATTGCATGACATTGAAATTTTAAATGTTAGCTTTCATAGAAAAATATTTAAGCTTATTCCTTAGTTATAATATTTTCAGCATTTTACAGTAATTTTGTTACTTTCTGTTTTTAATGTGCCTCTTCTAAAAATACTTACTCCATTACTCAGTATGTATTCAATAACCACTATCAAGGTTGGTAAATGCATAAAGCTATAAAGCTCATTTAGAGCTCATAAAACGTTTGTTATGATTTCCTCTTTGGTCCATTCAAAATGTTATCCTATATTAGCCTTCCATGAATTGACCACCTCTTTGTGGCATAGAAAGTTTACGTTTACTTATCAAACCATTCTACAGAAATTTCCTTTGTCCGAAGAAAATTCACGTTGCCCGTTGCCAGTGCTAGGCTGAGGATAGGAGCAGGCGGAAACATGTTTGATATTTTTTTACTCACCAATAATACCTGAATGTGCCTAAAAGCTGTGCTATTTAAACCCTTATCATGTGTTTTGTACCTTTTCCACCTGCTCGATGCACTCCTCAAGCATCATTGATTGGATTATGCATATTTCTTGTTTTTTTGCTATTTCCATTTCCTACCTTTTCCTTCACATTTCCTTTCCATTTCTGTAACCGTATCGATTTAACGGTAATTTGAAAATATGTCTGTTTATGTTCCTTTCATCCCAAAACGAGTCGTTTTCGTGTCGCTACGCTCTCCCCACTGGGGCTGCTGTTTACTGGCAGTCAATTTTGACCCACGTTACATTCAACTTATCAGTCGATAACCTCTTCAAGCTCCATTTACTCCTTTCCCATTATGCTGAACTGGTGAACTAGTTTTCGTGCCGTGTATGAGCTCTAGAAACCAACCCGTCCCGGGATTTTGCAGACAAAACTTTTCGTGGAAAAGAATGAAGCGACAACGCCATTCCGAGGATCCCATGGTTGTTACATGTGGCTTCGAAAATTTCTCAATTCACGCTCGAAACAATAAATAAAATTACATCTTTCTTGAAGCTGCCTGCCTGCTACAGCATGAACGTTATCTCCAAACGGGATGCTTGTACTGGAGGCGATGGAGTTCGAGTGGCTGAGCGTCACATGTTAGAACAAGCGCGTAAGACAAACCGCTTTCCGCACGCATACACACAGTCACACATGGCGTATGCGTTTGGAGGAAAAATCGAACCAACCGTGGTGGAAATTGCTCCTCCGTTTCTTCTCACCATGCTCCACTCGTAAGCACGTTTCGCCCGGTTGTGCTTTGCGGGCAGCGCTGTAACCAGGCAACGCGCCTCAGCGAAGCGTCCTGTAGCGCAAGTAATCGAAGGCGAATGTCATCCGCTCGTTGGCACGCTCGTTGGTGGACGACAACCCGTGGCCCAGCGTTCCACACCAATGCTCTGCCCACGGTCGGCGAGTGCGAAGAAGCGAGCAAATTGTAAAGACAGTTTTACGGGAAAATTTATTCAGCAAAAATGTCTACAGATGTTTCGCCCCCCGTTTTCTTCCCGAATGGTGCTGCATAAGCCGGGACAGAAAAAGAAGTGCTACAAAAAAATTCCCAAAAACCCTCAACATGACGCGACAAGCGCAACCCCAAAAAGTCCCCCCCCCCACCCCCTGTGAACGATGAGAATCCAATTCTTCCCTCTCGAAGACGGACGCCGGCAAGGCGCCAGCGAACCTGTGTGGCGGCACCCTTTGCCGATTTTCCACCGAGCTTGCCCTAACGACTTTGGCAAATTATGTAACATTAATATAATGCGATGTTTTACGAGCCTGCCGTACCGTGACAGAACGGGGTGGTGAGTTGTTTTGTGCCCTCTAAAACTCAAGAAGGAACGGAAAGCGAACCATCGCAACGGAGGCTAATCGTGGCCCGGTGTCGTTTAAAATGTGAAGCAGCAAAACAACTTTACACGTTTGCTTCGTCCCGCAATTATTTGGTCCTGTCGAGAGATCCTCCCGACCCGAAACGAAAAGCCCACTCACAAATCGTTCGACATAAACATGAATCCACGTCGGACCGCTTTTGGGCTCGTCTGCTGTAGAAAAGGCGTCCTAGGCCTAGAGCAGGAGCAGGGTGCTCTTGAAGAACCACACGACACGCCACCCACCGTTATCAGTTCCATCGGAACAGGCGGCAAGCCTTTCAAAGGTTATGAGCAACCGGATTGCTGGCCGCCGGAGGAGTTAACACTCTGCCATGTCGTTGATCTTGTTTAATTTAGCATAATATTGGTGGCAAATTAATTCTTCAGCTTACCCTTTTCGCTGACCTCGGCCCGCTCGCCTTCGCAGTGGTTTGTTGAACACTTTTCCGGCAAAGTAAACGATCAATGTTATCCCCTTGCCCGCACCGGCCCGAAGGTCGGGAAAGAAACATCCGGTTACATCCTCAAAATCGACCGGGTGACTCCCGTAGCAACAGCTGACACCACTTGGTGCGATTGGTTGATTAAATATGTTATGTCTTGTGCTTGTTACTGTCTCCCTGAAACCTTCCCTTTCTACAAGCGCAATATCTCGTATGGAGATGCTCTCTCGTTCTCTTGCTTTCGTGACAACTTGCCCCTAGTGAGCCAGAAAAGGCTTCCAGTTCCAGGGAGCTCCAAAAACTGACGAATACGTTGTGTTGTTTAGATATTCCTGGAAACGAAAAGGATTACGGCTCAATTTTCATCGAACGATGCTGGTGGCAATACCACAAGGTCAACGTTTCGTGCTGCGGGAACCTAGGAGGAAAGAGCTCCCTCAAAAACAAATGCTCTTCAAGCTCCGCCACCGACCTACAACACGTTGTCAAATACTGCAACAAAGCAAGGAACGCTAAGGCAGAAAAAAAGTACACAAGGCACCAGGGATTACTACCACTTCCAATAGCAGGCGAAGAGTGGGACAGATTAAGCGGACATCCACAACCAGACATCGACTCGAGCCCGCTCGGATCGTTTCGGGAATGTTCAAGTGTTGTGTTACAGAAAACTGGAACACCATCCGGAGGTCTCATCTGGCACCCTTCTCTGTGGTCGTAATCGATTGAGCTGGAGGCAAAAGGGTAGATGGCTGTGCTTCATCTATCATATCATTGCAACCGTTTGGTAAGTGTCCTCGAGAACCGGAACGCAGCGGGAGGGGTTTGTTAGGACTGTCCGGGAAAAGAGGCTTAAACGATTTGTGCTGCTTTTAAGAGCATCCAGCACACCAATGTTTGGTACTGTGTTTATACACTCGGAGGATTTCCTCGAACAGATTGGTCTCGGAAAAACGGAATGCTTCGATCGGTGTTTGCATGCCCGCGTGTTCTGGTACTGATTTAAACATACACAAACTGTGTGTGTGTGTGTGAGCTACCGTATCAGTTGCAATCAAGAAAATGTTTTGCTATCATGTGACAACAATTAGATTGAAAGCTGCCACCGCTGGCTTGTCGGGGTGGCCTGGCAGCTAGGATTACCATTCATTAGTAGCTGCAGGAATGTCCTTTACTGAGTTCTTTGAACGACCTGGGTTAGCCGGGTTTGAGTGGCTCTGTGTGTCAGCACGTTTTGATGAACTAGAGTGATATCAATCAAGGGAACGGCTAACAGCGTCAGTGTCTGTAGTAAGGGCGTGTCATTAAAATTGTATTTTCAACCACCCAGTTGGTGACATTGCACAAAGCCAGAACCTTATGAATACAAGCAATTGAACTATCTGCTCTTGGTCTTTTCGAGTTTGATAATCAATCATTTTGAATTCATGAGTGTAAATTTAAAATCTAAATTCATGCTCCAAAATGAAACAAAACTCACAGTTAAATTTAAAGTGATATAAATTGTAAGCCCTGAACTTCAAAATTTGTGCATAACCAGTACCAGTACGATCCAACCTCATAATGTCAAATTGTATACTAGCTTTTGCAAGGATACTACATTAAAATCAAGGTGTTCAAAAGCCGGAAATCGATTAAATATAGACCGATTGCCCGGGGGATCATTTCTACCGTGCTCCACAACCGGTCCGCAACTCAGAGGAACTTGCTCGAAAAGGTGAACACGTTCTTTTGGTCCCAACCACAGGTACACTCCTTTAGCTGCAAAGCTGCACTGAGAAGAGGGAGACCGGCGTCGGACCAACCCATTCGATGTTCTCCGGGGGTTGCGCCAGTAGATTTGAGGAAATAAAAACCATATTTATATCTTTATTATGCTGGTAGCTCCTGGAAACCTTCGGCCGGGTTTATGATATGTTGGTTTTCGTCCGTGTTTTGGGATGGGACGGCCAAATGGCATTGACTGCGAACCGTGTGCGTGCGAGTTTTCGTGCAAATTTGCCCAAGGAAGTGTGGATTCGTGTACACACATATATTTTTACGAGCCAAATAACCTCCAAGCATTGACCCACTGTGCTGAGTTATGCCGTTGATGGAGAGGAGGTACGGACAAGGAATTGCAGATTTCTATGAATACTTTATTAGTCATTAGGAAACTGGAAAACTGTGATTCAGCATGATTTCTAACTTCCTCAATGTTATGTTTTTTTTTCTGGCTCTCTGCCTTCCTCTGCTGAATGATTTGTTTTTCTCTTCCATATTAGCTATGCGTATATAATTCCTTGCAAGATTTGTTTGCCCCCCCCCCTCCCATTTTCACTCTGCCTTCGTCCTGGGTGTTGCCTTTTTATATGGTCGAGATTTATGGCAAGTTTGACGTATTATTACTCCTTCGGAAACTAGGGCCTTCGGTCCGTAGCTGATGGGTCGCCCGGAGGCGAAGAAATAAAATGCCCATTGAGCTTCCCATTTTCGGCCCAGCTCAACCTACCTCCCAACGGGACAGGAAATAAGGGGCATGCCTCCGGTGCGGCCTGTATTTCCATCACCACCACAGTATCCTATTTTCCCATAACTCACGCCGGTGAAAAATAAACACGCAAAATGGAGGTCACGAACCTGTGCGGCTGCCTGGCGTCGCTCGTTTTTACAGGGTGACCCCACAATATTTTATCAAGCCTTAGCCGGACTCCCCCCTTAAAAATGGACCGACGTGCACGTGTGTGCGTGGCAAAAGTTTACGTAACAACCCATTCTAGCATATCCATTCGTATTAATGTGCTTGCTGTTGTTTGGCAACAGCTGAATGGCGGTAACGCTCACCACCGGTTCACCCTTCATCATTTGCTTCAGCGAATAATGATGTGAAATTTGATAGGGCTATACTCGCGATAATTACTTAAATCACACTAATGAGAATGATAATTTGATAATTTTTAACACACTCTCTAATGGAGTGAAGCGGACAAACACGCCTCGATGGCAGAGATATTTTGACGAAAGCATTAAGCATTTTAAGAATATTTCAATTACCAAACTCAAGCCTTGAAGCATTAAATTGACTAAATTGGATGCAACCTTCAGTTTGCTTGCAGCTAAGATAAACGGAATCGCTCGCGAAACTCTGGGTTAATAATTGAGCTACTTCGGTGAAATTCCAATTGAGCTTATTTTTGAGAGCATGAATTGGAACCCGAAAACGTATTCAACACGATAAAGTGGTTTGTTAAATGGTAAAAGGGTTCTTAATGTCAAGAAAATGTGTTCAAAAAAGTTAATCCTTCATGGTATTGCTTTTCAAGACACAACTTCAATTTTCCTTTACATTTTCAATATAAAAACCTTCGATGTAACATCTGCTTTATAGCCAAAAACCCTTCAAAACCATCGCTTTTCACGACCCTTGACAATTTGCATTCTTTCGTTCCGCCGGATGTCACACAGATAATTTTCTATCATTGAATGAAATGAACCGGAAAATGTTATCACATCCCAAACAGAACACCAGCCGATAAGATGGAATTGGAAAACATGAAAGTAAAAGGAAGCTCATCATCTAATCTGCACCGACCCCATTGTGGGCTGATTGTTCCTGATGAGATAGAAGAATTTCATGACTATTCGATCCCTTTTTCTGTCCTCCAACAAACGGAAATAACGATGTATGGGCCTACGCTACAACCCGACCACCACCGTCAGGGCGTGAGTCAAATAGCATTTCAATATCAAAGATCAATTAGCCGCGTCGTCGTTACCCACGTTGCCGAGTGACCGTATAAAACCTTTCCGAGCGCAAGCTTTGGCACATATACACCCTCTCAACCCCTGGAAGTACCAGCTGAAGGCCACGACAGCGACTAAATGGTCAATCAACACGGCCTCAATTATCGAGCACCGGAATTGTTTCCCCTCATCCCCAAACCATCGCTGCCATTTTCCCGTGGCTTTCATGAACCTTTTTCCAACCGAATAAAAAAACACCAACCCTGGTTGGTCATTATCATTTCCTCTGATTTGTCAGAGCCTCACTAGTGGTAGAGTGGTACCGATAGAAATTGCCCCCGAAATGCCAACGTGCAACATACACACCACACATTTTCCGTTCATTTCGACGGTCCAACCGAACGCTCCGAAATCGCTTGCCATAAAAATAAATTGGATACCGATAAACGTTTGACGTTTGCTCCGGGGTAGGTTGGAAAGCAAAACAAAACCAAAGCAAGCCCGGTGTTCCTCGCGTCACTATGTTGACGCTAGGTGGAAACGGTGTGGCAGGTTGCAAACGTTTTAGCTGGCGCTTGTCTACAGTCTTTGCTTCGAAAAGTGCGTCCACGTTGAGGCACGTACTCACTCACCGGGACTGTGATAAGAAGGGCCACTCTTCGGGCCTATGCCAGAAGGGAAGGCAGGTGTGCGTGGTTGGCAACTGTTTGTTAGTATTCACTATTGTGTCGTTTTCCCTTTTGTTTACGGCGACAAACGGCTCCGAGCAGCATAATTAAATTCTCTCAAATCCAAAGGAACGGTGCACCACACTCGATAGCTTGTTCTGTTTTGTTTTGTAAGCAAACGACGTAATGGGACGGAAAACTGGTCAATAAATATGCTCCACACTTATCGGATTTCGGAAGTTCCCTAGTGACCCAGTTACAGCTTGTCGGTTTGTTATTGACTGAGAAACATTTCCTTTTAACTTTAATCGACTCACGATTGGTGTTGTGCTGTTGCCGATGGTGTAACTTCTATATCGAGCGCATTTTATCTTAAAACATAAAATTGCAATAAAAAAGATAAACCTGTTTTCATTGAATCGATTTGTTGGTGAGATGCATAAAATTGATAAAAATAAAAGATCCAGACATTTTCTGCAGAAATACCCAAACGCAGAACCTTACACCCTGCGAAAGAACATCCTATCGCGAACGCTAATCGCAATGAATAATTTGAAGCTCCCGTTCGTGATGTGATCACTGGTTTGCCATCAATTTTTTACGATCATCGGTAGTCAATTTTTTTAGCAACGCTTGCAACCGGTCGACTTGCAAACCGGCATACTGGTCTCTATGGTAAGGCGCAGCCAAAGTCATTTCGTCTCCGTTGGGCCGTCATTGCCTAAGGATTGAATTATGCAAACGACCTCTTTTGGGATACAATTTATGGATTATTTTCCTTTCCATTGCGGGCCAATCACTGTGTCAGCTCTACCACTGGCGTACCGTGATATTGATAAATAAATTTAATTATGAGCTATCTTGCTCTCTCCCTGTTTGGTAAGCGCATGCGGATAACTTGGTTAGCTGTGGTGATTGATTAAACGAAACGACTAGAAAGCGCACAATGTTATGGTGGCTTTTGTGATGGCTACAGTAAACTCTTGGCAACGTTTAAGTCTTTTAATGCTTTGGTTAAAAAACTCTACAATGATAATGTGATACTATACTATAATCTGAAATGTATTAAATTGATCTTGAAGAATTCAATACCCTATTTACATGAATATACATCACTCATGAGTGGTTGCTACACATATACTAGGGTCGCAAATTGCCATGCTCCAGTAGTATAACGAAAATGAAGATAAGTAAATAAGACCCTTAGCTTGATCCGTCCTTGCTGACGGTTGTTAAGAATTGGACCATACTCGTTGGACGACAAGAGTGCCTTGAGAAACAGCAAGTAATACTTTAGATATCTCCGAATGATGGTCTCTAGACTTAGAATAATGATGCTTTATCCTTCTTACTTACTTTAACGAGAAAGCGCACGAACTAAGGCGCACACTTTAAATATTGACTTAATAACAATGACAACATTCACTTTACTTTTCCCAACACTCGATAAAAAAGCATAACAAAAAGGAACTTCCTTATTGCTACTGTCCTCAAACGAGACTGGAAGTGAAGTTTAAAAAAAAGGCAGACGGAAAAGTTTTAATAGCTTTCTATTTGATTTTCTAGCTTTATTCTTCCAAAAACGGAAACTTGAAGCAAAAAGTGCGAGCCATGGAAGGTCAGGTGCTTTTCTTTCTCTTTATAACAGTGGAAAAACAGAAAGATTGGTAAAGAAAAAACTCAAACGCTCCATGGATTAAAATATGGTAATGTACTTGCATAGTGAAAATGCTTCGACAACTGAAATATTGTGAGAAATGCGTAGACCGAGGCAAGTCGTTCATGTTAAAGGTATTTCAAGTATTTGACTTTACTTTACTTTTGTTTCTTCCTTTTGACCCTGGCCCCATCCTTCGCTGAATACACAACAGCATTCCAGATTTGATGATTTGCACCCAAGCAAATGGCTTCAAATTCACTCTATTCGTAGAACGGCGCATCAAATTCACCGTTTGGCAGAAAAAAGACACACGAACAACAGCTCTATCTTACCATTTGATGCATGTTCGATGTTTTTTTTTCCTTGGGCACTTCCTTCCTGTAACGGAAAGTGATGCCACTTGCGACTCCGCCCCACAATGCCACACGTCCTCACCGAGCGCCACCGCCAATGCCAATCAATCATGATAGGCATTTTCTATGCTAATCAATCTCTGACGTTTGCATCGTGCCATACCGTGCGCTGCATACATAATTCATGCAAACACATCTACATCATGCTGGCGCGTCCTTCCGGCTGCACTGCAGTCTTCCAGCTCAACCTCCCTTTATTCATTCGTCACCTCTTTCCGGAAAGTCGAAAAGAGAAGCGTCAACCTTTCGGGCGAATGTACAAAACATTTCCCTCTTTGAGCGCAAGCAGTAAAGAATTTCACACCCTTTGTGGCGTAGCACCGTCAACGAAAAACTGTGAACAATTTGCATCGTTCAGCCTGGTGTCTTGATTGAAAGCGCAAGATCCAGGGCACGGATGTGAGATGCACGATAGCGATGTGGCTTTTAAATCTTCACACAGACTTGGCTTTATCTGCAGATCTGCTAAACAGATCGAACAAACTTCCCCCCTTCTCGTCCCTCTAACACGTCAAACGAAGATTATTTATGAATTTTGATTTCAGCACACTCGCGAACAGAAGAATTACGCGATTTTTTTATGCCTTGCTCCGCTTTCATCGAGGCCCCTGTTAAGCGTGTAGAAAAATGCTAAGAAAACATTGCCAAATTTTGAAAGCCTCTCAAGCTGCCGCCACCAATTCTCCGGCATCGACTGGGGTGAGGATGATGAACGCTCAGCAGCGAGCGTGCGCGTTCAATCTCACGTCTAAACGTGCGCCACTCGAAAACGTTCAATAAATTTGGCAAATTTGAATTTTTATTATTAAAATTATGATGCTGATTACAGCTGACAGCAGGGCCCGCACAGGCACTAAAACTTCCGCCAACAAAACTTCCATTATTCTCGTGCTCGTCGACGTCCTGTTGGGTGTGCTACTTTATGTGGCATAGAAAGCCTCACCGGCGACGTCTCCAAAGCCCTGTCCACAATTCGCGAGGCGTGCCTTTGTGCCAGCCATTCCACGATAAATCACGCTTCCAACTTGCACAGGAACACTAGACATTTACAGCTCATTTCTATGTTCGCGCAATTGTTTTCGGCAGGGCGAACAAGCGAAGATAAACTTTCTGCCGCTTCACCGCTTCTCCGGCACCAGGAGGCCCGGTTTGATTGTTTTGCTTACGGGATACACAATTTGTCAGCAAGGGCTTTCAAAACGCGGTGACGTTGACGTGCATTCAACGAAGGTTGCCTGATGAGCAGGAGGTGCATCATCGGCGCGATCCCGGGGACTAGACATTCATCATGGTCAAAGTGATTCACTTCCTGCCGAAAAACTGTCAAACGACATCACTGGCTGGCATGGTGGCCCGGGCCCTTGATAAGCCATAATTTATGTGCCACCTAGCCGCCGGGCACCATGCGGGACCGTTTGCGCTTGACACGGTGCGCTTGCGGAGGTTGTGTCTTAATTATGCTGACATTTATGTTCCATCTACAGCGTGCCATAAAAGCGTGCCGCGAAGCCCACCGCCAGCGCGATGTGCTTACGATGGACAAAAGATTTCATCAGCTGCCGGTAAGCTGGTGCCGCTTGTTGAAAGGTTACCCAGCATATTAGACACCCTTGCTCACTTGCTGGTGGGTTGTTGGTGGCGGTGAGATGCCACCAACCACAACACCGACGGCAGTAAAAGTGAGCGTTCAAAGAACACATCTCCCATCGGGTCCAACGGGTCGGGTGCCGCTTCATCCCCGACCGCGGCAGGATCTATTGCTCTCCGGCCGACCATTTGAGGTCGACAGTGCGAGGTACAACACCAACCACAGACACACACGCACATACACACACGGGATACTTAACTGGAAACCGGGCTCATCCTTGAGTGACTACAACTCCAACACATCCTTTAAACGTGACGGTGTGCTCGCAAGGGGGAAAAAATTGGCTGGAAGGTCTCAACAGGCAATAAAAAGCGAAAACTCCCTGTGCCGAGGTTGAAACAATCCAACAGCCCTAAGACCCGGCCACTGTAAACGATTCAACATGAAAGTACACAGTAGCAATAAAGTGTGTACCAGTGAGGGTCGGTAGTGTGAGAGAATATTTATGGGAAGTTCTTGGCGCTAGCTCCACCGCTTTCCTTTTTGCATGCAACCCCGTACTAGGCGCAGGCTCGAAGGTGAAGGTGAATGTCGCATAAATTTTTAATGGAATTTATGGTCATATTTACCACTCCACTTGATAACGGCGTTTTTGGGAGTTTCCATCTTTTTTTTTCATTTTTGTAGGTATATGTGTTCGTAGTTGTAGCTAAACATAAACACAGTGCGAGGCGGAAACGGGGAACCTGGAACGGATTCAGAACGCTCGTGTCACACACGAAAGGTTCCCCTTCTGGCTTACGGGGTGGATTTTTGTGGTTAGTACAGCATTTTTGGTGTAATGATAAGGAAAAGCCTTTTCACCTGATATCATATTTTCCTTCCTTCGCAATGGGACGATTGTGTGGCTATCAAGGAGGAAATTGTTGAGCTCGTTTAATCGAAATGTTATTGAATAAGGCACCGCTCTTGCTGTTGTACAGCACCATAAATTTATTGCCAATGGAAAACCTTGGATTTGTTGAAGCTCGGCATCGATTTAACAACTTTCCACGGGAAAGTCATACGATTTTTTTTATTATTCAACGATATTTTCAACACTGCTGAGCATAACAGCTCTTAAAACTTAAAATACTTATACACCTTTTAAAGCTCATTATTCTATACTCTTGCACGGAAGCTCTCCGAGCTTAAAAATCTTCCTTCAGCGCATTTATATTGCTTACTGTTTATCATCCACAAACACCAAAGCAAAGTGGTTCGATGCTAAACGCGACCGTGGCAAGCTTACACCGGTTACATTGCACCATCTACTTTCCCGCCGTAATGGTAGCTCCAAGTCACGTTAAGACCTTCGTAAAATATTGTTTAAGCCTGCCAGCGCCTCGCTGCATTACAATAATGGGCATCGTCAACAGAGCTCATGAATAAATATTCAATATCGTTTTTCCATCGTTGGCAAATCCGTGCACCAAGCCACCGCAGCCGCCACTGCGATCGCCCACACACTCTGCACTTTGCGATGCAATTTCTTGCTGCTCCCAGCACGGGGAACGAGACCAGCCCGGAGAGATTTGCCTTGAGTAAATAAAGCAAAGATGACGGTCCAACCCGTCGAACCAACTGCACTGTGCGGGGAAAGGATGTACATTTTTCATTGTATCTACAGGCTTCTCGTAGTGCTGGACGAAGCTGGACGTACGATGCGGCTATAGCAGCACAACGCTCCGGCGAATGTATCATACCGTACACCGGGACAGAGTAATAGATACCAGGTCAGATAGCAGGCTGCAGCAAAAATTGCATCGCAGTGCAATCGTCATCAAATGTATCCACCACCGGCACCGGCAACCAGCAACGAGATGGAACGGCCAGTTCCAGCAAATACGTGCGACAGACGGTTGCGACCCCGGTGCGAGTCGGCATTCACATTCGACAACTATGATACACGTTCTATGCAATCAGATTTCTACCATTTCTCATACCAGCCGTACCCAGCTGGCAGCAGAATTCGCTCGTTACTCAACGACTGTGCGACGACGAGGTCATGGTTCTTGGTGCATGCTTTCAACCAGTTTTTTCTTCCTTTTAAGAACTTCACCAATGCCTACATGCTTTGTTCGGAGAAGGAAAGACTCCAAATGCACCCGTACCGGGTCGCTGACGGTTTCGCACACCATCATTTATGTCAATTTGCTGAGGGTTCATACCTGGTGATTTTTAGTACGATCGTTGCTGAAGGAACTCGTACGATACCGACGTTAACTTGGGTGAAGTGATGGATCGTGTTGGCTAGGATAAGGTGGCTTGCTGAAGGACGCATAAATAACAGCTTTAGATTTGTTCTCCGTTGCAGTTAGTTAGTGGTGAACATCTATGATTTCGAGGTTAGTTTTGGGCTTTGATGTGGGATGTACAGATAAAAAATAAATAAAAGAGTGAAAAATCTATATTTATTTCTGTATTATCGAAGTTTGTAGAAATGCACCAGCTTCATGTTGAATTGTGCTATTCTTCTAGAGCAATACGGCCAGGCTGTCGCTACTAAATAAAAAAATGGTCGCAAAAAATCCCAATATTTTAACCCCAAATTGCTGGAAATCGATTATTTTGCACTTTTATTTTCGAGAAAACAAAGTATTACAATCACTCATTGCCGCTGCGGTTGAAATAACATTGTGTATCTCACTGTAACCTGAGAAGCTTGTCTAAATGTTTGAACAGAAAAAAAATATCACAATCCAGACACATAAAGTCTGCTTCAACTGTGTCACAAAGAACGCGCATTCGAGCCAAAAAAAAGTAAACGAAACGCTCCCCCAAAATGTACTCCACGTTTATACACTTCACAGCTGTCGCAAAGCAAATGGCTACATTTGGCGCCACTCACAGCCATGGCAACCTCATGAGCCCGGATTTATAAACCCGACCCCCGTCGGGCTCACCCAGCCACTTGACCGACCCTCACCGCAACCAGAAATCGATTGACATTCGGCCGGTTCCGTAGCGGCTACGGGCGGGACCTTAGTTTGGTCGAATAAATAATGCGATGATTGCTTCCGTTGAAAATCTGCTGAAATAATTGGTCCACGCTGAATTATTGAGTCTGCCTGGCAAATTTTACCAATTCATAAGCCTCACCGTAACACTAGCTTCCGCTGCACGCCACCACCCTACTCCCTACTCAAACGCAATCGCAAATGGAGTCCGCACCGGGCGACCGCGAGAAATCGATCTAATCGATGCTTCCGAACCGTGTCCTGCTTGGCGTGTCCACCCACGCCATCATGGCCGACGCAAACGTGGACGAAGCAGCAGAAAAAAAAGACCGAATCCCCCCACGTATGTAGATTTGAATCATCACAGCGGGAACGGTACAGCTCGCCAAAAGCGCTCACCCGGATTGGTGGGACGGGATTGGTATTGAACCGGTATGGCGCATATACCGATGGGTTTTTGCAAATGACGATACAAAATTTATGCTGCAAGCGTAGGTAGAAATTTCTTCCACCGTCTAGATCGGGCTAGTTGAGCGAGCAAATTTGGTGCGACTGACTCGTTCCAAGCAGTGTTCCATCGTCACCAACGGATGCGGTTGTGCAAAACGCGAGCAGTGGACTTTCTGCTAAAACAGCTGCACGAATCGAACAGTTGCTGGCAGTCATCGATCCACCGGCGCAGCACCAAATCAAAGAAAAGCTTGCGAATGACATCAAACGAAGCATTTCAATGGAATGCGTCTGACGACTCCCTGCCCACACAACCGCATAAACCGATGTAAGCGAAACGGCATCGATCAACCGGCGACCCGATTCTCGCTGCCTTAGTTTTCCTTTTCCCATCCCGATCCCTCCCTCCGCATGGCAACTGCGTACCCTTGGTTCTATCCACTGTTTGTGTGGCGCAAAATGCTACGATTGCTACATTTGTAACATTGCAACATTGCTGCACAATGCACCCGCGTTTGACAGGATTCACACAGCGATTGTGATTCAGTCTGGGAAGACGATTAATTACACCCCGGTGCTTTACACACTCAATGACGTTAAAAAATTGAAACGAACACCCGACCAGATGGGAGTTTTTTTAACTGTCGTTCATGCTTCAACTGATCTCAGAGGGTGCTTTTTTAAACAATAACTTAAAGTAGCACAATTTACACTTTGATAGAACGCTTTTTTGCCCTAGCTAAAATATTGGAACTTTGTTAAAACAGTTTGCTTTAAACAAAATCCACTTGAAGGATGCCGGGAAATTAGTACGGCGTACAAAGCTACATTAGCCACAAAAGAACCAAAAAAAAGCTCCCATCACAAGTACCCTTCTCTCGTTCGCGACTGTGTTTCCGTGTGCGATGGTAACCGCGGGCTCCGGGGGAACGGCAGGGGTAGAAGAAATAAAATAAACGAACTGCTTTTTTGACAAACGGTTTTATTTGCCTTGCTGATGCTGGCGTTTCGTTGCGCTGGCGGTAACCACCATTGACCAGCTTCGGTTCCATCCAGTCATCCTGTTCACAGCATACCCCTCGGGTGGAACTGCTGAACAGCCGAAACCGGGTGCCGAAGGAGGGAATATTTGAAAATGTATTTTTCTGGCCCCATTTCCAGGTCTGCTCCTTACCTTTCACTGTGTAGCTTGTGTGTTTGTTCATTTGAGAATTAAGCAAACAAAAGTCAATTTCCTTTTTTTTTGTTGCTCCTGATGCTGATGCCCTACGTCGTCGCTTAGCTGGTGCTGCTTGCATTTGGAATGTGTGACTATTTTCCGTATTTTCCGTATCCGTCGACCGCATTGGCTTTCGCTCGCATTGTGTTTTTGGCGAGGCGTGGAGCGTGGGTATGCCCTCCACCCCCTGAAGCGAAACTGGCCTCAATTTGCAGCTAGCTCTCTTCCCCCTGTGAAGCCGCGTGGAAATTGCTAGCCTTCAATCGTCGATTCAGGGAAATGAGCGTTTCGCCCTCGTAATCAGCAGACACACAAATGTAGGACGGTGTGTGTGCGTGGAAAAATAATTCAACCAACAAAACGATCCATCTTAGAGACATTTTACCCTACACAGACAAAAACCAGAAAGCTTCCAGCATCGGAAAACGTAGGGAAAGCTTTCGCCTCCCACCGCTGCTAGGAAATTCATTTTTCCCTGAATTAGATTCGCAGCAAACGTTCACCGCCCGCGGTCCCGCACAGGGAGCTGATAGGCTATTTTTGATTTCTGCTGATCTGGGTACAATTTTTACGGTGAAGCGACAATTTTCCGCGTGTCACAGCTCGATTCCGTTCCGCATTCCGGCAGCTCGGTGTCGCCAATGGGCACATAAAAGCAGGAACAGAGCAGCGAGGAAGAGGGCCCTTCAATCGCTGACACCTTGCGGCAAATCAGCGGGTGGACGAAAAAATATGAATCGCTCAGCATTTGTGGGCCGGCCACACAAATGGAGCAGCACAGTCCAACGAGCCGGTTGGTATACGAAGAAGAAAAAAAAACTCTAAAAAATGCCCAATTTGCTCAACCGTACACAAAACCGTCGCTTTCACGTTGGATTACACTTTGCGTTTTATTTATTTTATCAGTTGTATCGCTTCAACTCAATGCAATCACACTGGAACGGTATTGTCCGGTAAAGTGTTCACAGATTGCAGCAAAAAAAAAAGTATCGTAGCTTTTCTTTCCGCTTTCCCACGCGTGCATGATCGCGAGCGGTGAGCGAATGCAAATAAATGCTCGTGTGATTGATAGGTGTGTAGGGGGCGTTTGTTGCTTGCCATTGCATTCGCGACACCCACGTTCTGATCTGCGTGAGTGATTGGTGTGGGCAAACATACAATTTTGTATTTGGGGGGAAGACCGACAAAAATGAACAGCCGTTTTGAATTGGCGCCGGATGGTTGTTTGTTTGTTGCGTCTTGTGTTTGCGTTGCTTATCCACTGCCGCTGCCACCGGCTTCTCAAACACGTACAGTAAATATCAATGAACGTACGGGAGCGTTATGTGTCGTCCCCGTAATCCTAGCGTAAACCAGCCGTACCCATGTACCCAGTGTCTAGGGAACGTAACACACTCGCAAACAAGCCGCGTATCATCATAAACAGAATCAAATGATCCTGAAACGACTTGAGCAATTCCATGGCACTGGCAGCTCGCGGCAGAAAAGCAAGTCGTAATCTTTAAATTAAATAAATTAGGGTTCATCCAGCAAAGCCATCAACACAGCCATTGCCAGTGGCTTGTACCGATGTACGGTTGTGACACAGAAACACACTTGGGGCGATAGAACGGTAATGCCTTCTGTCGCATCTGTACACCAACACTGAGACTGACGCAGGGCACGCTTCAGCTGGTGAGCGGAAAATAAAAACACTCTTAAGGTGACTCCCACGCCACTGCTGGATGGTGGGTGATGGTGTTTTAGCTCCATGCTTACAGCCTGTCTAACGTGTCCTTGCTGAATGTTTGCGAATTGAAGGTGTTTTTTCACTGTTAAAAAAGCTACCGATATTCACGCTGTACGGTTCGTTTTAAGCGATATTCTCGGATACGCTATCTGGCACAAATCAGCTGCTCGGAATATAAACATCATACGACCGTATGTAACGTCTTGCAGTGAGGGTGGTAAAATCCTCACCAAAAATCAGAGTAATCATCATCCTTTGCCTCATTTACTCTTATTTGTGCTGTGGCCATTTCAACCTGACATGTGCAGGTCGGATTGGGGTGACTGCTCTTCACAACTCTAGCTGCTTCTTTTTGCGACTTTGTTGCCTTCATAAGTGTGAATTCCACTTGAAAATTCCAACAGTCGCTGCAATCGTCCGTAGAAGCATTCGCCTCTGTTGGCCAACCAACCTATCGTGTCTCACTGGCTCGGTGTCACTTGACGTTTCGGTATCAACAACCAACCTCGGACCACTTTTTGTACGCAGTGAGCTGCAATGTCGGTGAGAAGTGCATCCCTTCTTACCCACTGATCCTATTTTTCTCTCTATCTCTTCCTGTCTCTCCCCCTCTTTCGTTCCCTTTTTTTCCGTGCAAATCTAGAAAAAATAGGGTCAGTAGGGAGAAGCGTACTTCAAAAGTATCTCGCTTTGATGCAAGCTGAAAACAAGTTGTCGTCTACCTTTTTCTTCTCGCTGCCTGAGTGCTTCCCGTCATTTGCAATGCAGACGGGTGATAGAGTGTGAACAAGGACTCATCAGCGAAGGTGAGCTGGTTCCACAACTCAAACCTGCTGCTCTGTTGCAGGCATGCAAGCATCCGCCGTGCTTCTACAGCGCATTCACTAGCGGTTGCGAACTAATCCCGACGCAATTAAAGGACAGTTGCTGGAATGAAGGGTGAAATGGAACAGAATAATGAAAGCTGTTTCACCATGCACCACAGCCCCGGGTGGAGGAATTGAAAGCGAGACTTCCTCTCGAATCGAATTCCATTAATCAAACATTAAGCGCAGAAAGTGGGATGAACTTTGGTGGCCAACTTTCTAAGCATCATCGTTCAACACTAATCCGAACCTTTGCTCGCCATTGCCGGTACAACGCTGTAAATGACTTTAAAAAATGAGGCAGCTGCCAACTTTGGTCATTCCCCACCGCACGAAGCGCAACGTTATGCTGGGTAAAACCGCAAATCCTTGCACCAAAATCCATACAAACACAATCGTTTAATCTATACCGAAGGAAGGTGGAAGGTGCTGGGGCAGGGGTTTGGAGGGCTTTTGGAACTTTTCGGCCCATAATTCATAACTATATTAATTTGGTTCACGTTTGCTACACTTTTGGTGAGAAAGGAAGACGTTACAGCGGGTATGGTATGAACGGAATCGAGACGCAATCGAACGTGAGAGGCACTTCACTGCAAAAGTCTGTCCCACAAATGGAAGTCAAACACACCCTCTTTGGGCATCGACAAACCACACATACACACACACACACACACTCTCCAACTCGGACGGTCACCAACTCGGGCTCCCCAGCCTGCCAATTGTTCTTCTGCTAGCGTAATCACTTTTCGTCCTTTCGCCGGTCCCCACCCGCCATGGTACGGTTACGGACAAACCGCGGGCAGCCTTGTGCCAAAAGGCTCGTGCCGATTACGCTACGACACGAAGCACAAAACCGCACAAAATTTGGGCCAGTGAGCAATTCGAACATAGCCCGATGATTACGATTGCTCCATTTCGGCCCTTTTTTCGATCGGAATTACCGAGTGAGTGTGCAAGTAAAATCACATAGACTGTAGCTGATTGCCTCATTTTCCAGAGTGAACCCAGGAAGGAAAAGAAAAGCGGGAAAGGGAGAGAGAGAAAGAGAGAGCGAGACAGTTTCTGTGTGTGTAATTTAGGTGCGTTGTCAACTGTCACGACCACATCGCCGTGGGAAAGGATTTCTGTTTGCTCCTTCAAAATCAACTCCATCCCCCGGTCAGTCCGGGGTGAAGCTTTCCGGGAAGTTTCAAGATTTATTGAATTACTTTTCACTCCACTCATCGACGGTAAGCTTTCCATCCTGGGATTCGCCTTACATCATCGCACCATCGCACCGCCGTTGACATGCGATTGGCTTGCCTCAGGTCAGAGAAAAATCCTTCAATGTTTAACTGTATTTATAGCGTTACTGAAACACTCGCTGACATCTTTTACTTGACGGCACAACGAGAAAAGAGCCACCATAAGAAACAAGCCGTCAGACTGTAAGGGGACGAGAGAGGCAAAAGAAAAGTTCTCGCAAAGCCGGTGAAGGAAAACAACCCGAGTGTGCATAAAATATTCACGACCGTTAGCGACCGGTGGTTGGTCGAAAACTCGACGGCAGGCAGGATTTCGGTCCCGATCGGTGTATTCGTTGAGTATAAAAATAAACACAACCAAACGCATTGCCGGGCCAAGGAGAAGGAAGGCCGGGTGGGCTATGACATGTTTTATATTGACATGCTTTTGTGTTTGACCAAAGGTGTGAATCGGATCCGGTGCGGAGGTGTGGTTGGAAAATGAGATTAAGAAGTTGTTTGTTTTTATCTTACGTTATCATTATTTGGGTAGGAGGATTATTTTGGTACGATTCCGAGGGGTAGGTGGATTCGGTACGATTTCGAAAAGATTTATCGAGCGAAATCCTTCGTGTTAAAGAGTATTTAATACTCTCGTTGTATTTAAGATTCTTTAGAAAGTATAAATACATTTAAAATAAATTTAAAAGTGAAGATAACAGTGTTCTGCATATGAAATGTACACAAATAGCATACCTTTAGGCACACTTGAACGTACCAAACGTACTATTTTCGAGTGATATTCTTTGAGGAGGATATTTATTTTTAAATCCAATTTCAACACAGACAAAAATACTGGAAAACAGATGAACAAAATCAATTACTGCTTTTTCCAAACGGCCGCAATTCTCCCGCCCTTTATTTAGATGAAATTAGAATCACCGAACTTAATTGCCAAACAGGAACAAGTCACACCTTAGCGCCCAAACGACCCACCATTATGCTAACGCTCAAGCTCGCTCTAATGGACGCTGATGTTCTATTTACGTACGAATCCACCCACCCAGCACTTTCCGGCCTCACCTTCCATCTCCCCCTTCCGGCAGCAAATCGATCAAATATTGGCACAGCGATATAATCCACTGCTTCCTTCGGGCATGAAGTAAGAAAAACGCTTCCCCGACCAGCAACAGGGCAAACGATTAAACTGAATTGCTGTGTGTGTGTGTGCGTGTGTGGGAGTGAGGGAGATTTTCGATTTTTCCTTCCACTGCTACACCACACTTACTCTCTACCAAAAGCAGAAAGAGAGGCTAAACGGATGTTTGCGCATGGCGTACGAGCGCTATTATTCAACAGTTTCAAAATCAACAGCCTTGTGCCATTATAGACTTGATTGAATTTTAACGATATCGACAACGGAAACGACCCTTGGAGGATCCGTCCGCTTGTGTCGTTTTCTTCAGCATGGCGTAGAGATACAAAGAAGGTACTCTCCGTTTCAAGCCTCCTCCTTTCACCGCTTCTACCAGGACACTCCTCGAAACACCTCACCCACTGTTCATCTCGAAGCTCTTCCCACCGATCGATTATCCCACCGAAACAGTGTCGAAAATTCATTTTCAAATCTATTCAGGTGATTTTATCAACGGGAGCAAAGTGAAAGCATAAGAATGTTTAACGGATGGCCGAGTTTTACCGACCCATCGCTCCATTGAGCTGTAGTTGTGTCACGAATGCGCTCGCTGTAAGCAAGATGACAGTCGCTTTCTTTATTTCGCTCACTGAATGAGATAAAGAGGAATGGGGTTGGGAAACTCTTACAAAACTTATTTCTAATAGGGCGCAACCCCAAAAACATCTGAAAAGGCATGGTGGATAGCACAAAAGGCCACTCAAACCTAGCCGCTGGGGTTGTATTTGAGTGGGTTTTTGACTGGCTGCTGCTGCTTCCTTGCTTTGTTCTTCTCTCATTTTATTTGTCGGGGGCAATGTTTTGAAAATCACAAATTGGTTTGGTGAAAATTATCAGCAAACCATTCATACGGGAGATTCGGAAAACCAGTTGTCAGAGAAAATACACCTGTAATCACATGAAGAAAGCGCGAGGGCAGAGCTGCAACCACCTGTTTTTTTTTCTCGTACCGTTTTTCATCTCTCCGGTTTTCCTTCGATTGGCACAGTTTCAGCGAATCATTTTCATTGGCATAAAGGGATACCGCCATCCTCCCGATCTTCCTAGGTCCCACTTTCTCTCTCTCTCTCTCTCTCTCTCTCTCTCTCTCTTTCATCGCTTTCCAACCCACGCTACTTTTAGTCGGTGCCATCGGTTTCGCCCTCGTTAGCGACAAACAGCCATCGGTTTCGATTGTGATGATTTATTTCCTATTTCATCGCTTTGCCGATTCGAAGCGGTGAAAGCACGTTTTGTGGAGCGTGTTTTGGCCACCGTATCGAATGAGCGCAGGAAAAGCGCGGTGGCAGCGCTAGGAGTGGTCCGTGAATCGCTTTGGTTGCGTCAGTTGCAAGCGCTCGGGGTTTGATTTTTCTAGTTCAATTTTCCCAACCCTCGACAAATCATTACTGTAATGAGCTCGCCCCGCGACCGTGTACCGTGATCGATTTCGGAGCAATCAGTGCGCCAGATGTTTTCTTCTATTTTAATGGTGGGGTGCAGCGCTAAGCGAGCGAGATTTCTCGAGGTCTTGTCGTGCTATTAAGTTGTGGTTGGGAGTGAGACAGGGAATTGATTTTATTATAAATAGTTTTTTAAGCAGTAGCCTTTTCGATCTTTTTATGGACCAAATGCAAAAAAAAATAAGTTTGAAAACAGTTACAACCATTCTGTAAAACAACGGTGATGCTGTATCGATTGTTTATCTGCACAGAAACGCCATTCAGAAGGATATCCTGAAGTACGTGTTGGTCTTAACGAGCATCACAGGCAATACCGTTCTAATTCACTCATTGAGTTTTGCATGCTTTTTTTCAGTTCATTTTCACACCACACAAAAAAAAGCAACAAACGAGTTTTGCTCCCATTCCACCTGACGCAAGATGGAAATCGAAACCGATTTCGTGAAATTCATTTCCAATCAACAAAACAAGGCGCCGGTACCTGATTCGTTTCGTGTGCGCTGCCCAGAAAACAGGTAGCGGAATGGCCGCTTTCTCAAGTGTTTCTCACGCTGTGGACGGTGCCACGGGTGCGACAATTAATCAATTGCTTGGATTGTTTTTAATTTGAAAATCGATATTCAATTTCCCTGTGAAGTGTTTTTTCCCCTACGAGGGTTGACGCGAAACGCAGATCAAGTTCGCTGCACGGATGCAAACGAATGGAATGATCCGCCGGGTAATGAAAGGGAGAGCAAAACAAGTAATTAAAATTTCCTTTTTACCATCGCAAATAAGCAGCGCGTTCCCGTGCACAAGTTCCAACGATGGCCGTTACCATTGGTGACTGCTGGTGCCTGTTTTGGCATTAATTTTGTAAGGTGTGATAGGAAAAGCATACACTCCTTCGACAAAAACAATTAAGTTTAGGGATCCACAAGAGGCACAGGATGAGAGGCGACGGCATAGCATAAGAACGAGGCGCTGCCGAAATAGTGAGAATGGTCAAATTACGACCGAAACGATTCGATGAAATGGGGTATCCATTTGACTCGAAGGGTCTCCGGTGATCTCTTTAATAAAGATTAATTGCATACCGGCCGAAAGGGACATTATTAATCGCTCAAGACGTGGGTGGGCATGTCAATTCGTTCTGTCTGTTGGTCGTTCGAGAATCGAGGTTTATTAACTTTGCCCAACGCACCAGACGCTTTGGTGCTAATTGTTTCTCGTTATGGGACGAAGGGAAAGCAGATGCTACTGGATGTGATACGTTTGCAGCATTAGCATAATGTGTACAAGCTCGATTGATTGAATACTTTCCGTTTATTTATCATTTTTGCTATTCTTGGATACGGGTTTTGCCTTTCCAAGTAAAGTAAAAAAAAACCTTAGATTTCTCTTGAGCGCGCCAAAATTTATGCAATGTAAGTGATAGATTAAAATAAAATATTCTTTAAGCTTACTGTTGTTGGGTTTCAAATAAAAAAAAAAACAATTCAAATAAATCAAATTTAAAAACATCATTTCCTGTTTGTTTAGACATATTCTTATTGCTATCATATCATTCCCGCAAATAACGCTCTTAAAAGGCACACTCCCAGAGGTGCAGCATAAATAAACTTCAACATCAATAAAATCCTCATCAAGTAGCGGAAGGTAAATTTTATGAACCTTATTTTGCCAAACATAAACTCTTGCCCCACCACCATTAGGCGGCAAACCCACACGAACAGCTCTTCGTCAGCTGCACTAAATGGTGATCCTGGTCCACCGGCCGCCCCGAGTAAAGTGAACTAAACTCTCGTCACGGTACATTTAACCCTGTACTGTACCCGTACCGTACGTTCGCTACCCAATGAACTCTCGACAGGTCCGAAATCTTTTCCCCGAGACCACTTCAACTACTAGGCGCGGTCGAACTAGGCGCCATTGAGTGCAGGACTTGAACTGAAGTGTTGCTGTTGTTGAGCGTCCGATGCCCGGATGCCGATGCTGGGTCGTCGTTAGGAAGTCGGCCCAACGAGGGTAAAGATAAAGTATCGCCGTTCAATCTTGACCACCCCTCACTGCTTCCTTCCTCCCGATCGGGGCATGTTGCCCGGGACGCACCTGCATGGCGGATTTTCGTAACATCCTCAACCAAAACACACAAAAAAACACTTCCAACCGATTCTCGGTCGAACGTTTCGCATGATTTTGGTGATTGTTTTTGCTCTAATTCTTTCACTCACCAGGGTGGCATTAAAAGGCTCCATCGCTTTCCGGTGGCGGAAAGAGAGCAGCTGGAGTACCTGTTCCCACGAGCCCATTGCCGAACGGTGCACTGTCTGGCGAAGAGAAATGAACCATCATTTGGCGTGTAATGAGTCAGATTTGTTGATGCTATTTATTCGCCGGATAGTTCATTGATTGGTCGTGTACGATAATGGCCGTACATTGAAACACTACATCCGGCTCGCCGACGCCGCAAATCGGCCCGTAGTGTCTGGCAGCATAATTGATGGATCGTTTCGCGGGACGGATGCTGTTGATTTTGAGAATCCGACGGCATTGTGGGCTGGCTCTTGGGATGTGGGGGCAAATCATCCGTGTAACCGGTTGACGTGGTTGGTTTGCACATTACGCAAAAGCTTGTTACGCTAATGACATTGCGCTTAATTGGAGCACATAAAACTCCGTTGTTTCACCGATCACTACTAGAGTTTTCAATTGAGATCAATTATTTGGAGTAATACTGCGTCGGTTTGAATGGCAAGGTGATTACCATTTCAATCGTTGTAATTATTTACTTGAAACAAACGATTTCCATGCTTTCGATAGCACTAAAACACTGATTGTTAGACATTGTTTGCCCGCGTGCAACCTACAGCTGAACCACTGGTTAATGACCATTAAGTAAGTGATTGATTGCTTCCTAAAGAACGGCATTTATTATAAAATAATAATGTATAACGCTAATCAAACCTTTCGAATAGGACACTTTTCAAGACCATCTGCTTCGTTTCTGGTAAAACATCCGCTCAACAGCGAGTAAGATGTACTAAAGTGTCTAAAGTTTCATGCTGCTCGTACCAAGCACATCGCAAACCATCATGGCCCCAAACGAAAGCGTTCCTCGAACGCTGAACGTTTTATGTGTCGCCACTTATAAAGCTATTACCGTACTTACCGTACAAGCCGAAGAAAAGTCGAACGCAGTTAATGGAGCTCCGGTGGCACACCGTCTGGGAGGCCACAGACGGGTAAGATCCTACACATATGCTACCGCTTTTGTCCTACCCCTTCTACTCCATTGAAGTCTCATCCTTCAATATGCACACACGCACACTTTTGCTTGCTGAGACCACCACCATACGCGACGTTGACCTCCGCCAGAGGATGGGTTGCTTTTCCGTATCTCGGTCACGTCACTGCAGCAAGGCGAAGTCGCTGCATTCCACCGAAAAGAGAGAAGAATGATTACTCTGCTCACTCGATCATCAAACGGTGACGGACGTTTCTGGTGCTCAATCATGTCTAGCTCAAATTTCAAAGCGCTGCTTCTGCCGGTTGAGCCGGATAATGCACTCGAACGGGCAATTTGTGACGGAATGCCATGTCAGTTTCGGGCACAAGATGCATCAGATTTTCAGCCTGTCTTCGTGAAGATGCAAAAACACGTCCAAATATAAATTATTCGACTACGAACAAGACGTACCTTTCCTGGCTTCAAATGAGCCGTTCGTATTTGTTCGCCTTTCAGCGCTTTTAGGGTGCATTGCATCCAAAGAAAGGGACGAACATTTCGGTCGTGCAAATGTTCAGCAAACACGTTGATTCGCTTTACGTGCACGTGAGAAGGTGCACGCTCCCTCCAGCACACCTCGAGCTTACCGCAACTGCTGTCAGTCGTAGCATAGAAAGAGCCACCGCAGATGATGTGATTTTGTGCTGCATAATATTCCCGCAAGGGATCCCATTAGTGTGGATCGAAGGGTTTGGACGAGCGGGACAAATAAAATGTTTTTCCCACGCTATCATACCCACAAAAACCTCAACCCTAGGCAGAGGAAAAGGGATCACATTTCATTTCGGCACGATTGGCGAAACGATAGAAGGAAAGAATAACAGAACACCGACTGATAGCAAGTTCCCTTTGCAACACACAGCTCTGGCTTGGTCCCAAAAAATGTCAAGATTTTTCTTCCTCCAGTAGGGAAAAGAGCGCAAGCCTACCTAGTCTGGTGATGGTGATAAGATGGAATAAAAAATACTCATACCAAACTCCTACTCAAAATCTATTTCGACTGAGTTATCCTTCCTACGGCTGCCTACCGGAGGGGCGGGATGGTCGAAAGCGAACACATCGGAATGTGAATTTCCGGTGATAAACACTCGCCACTGGGCACTGGACCGGTGTTTCGTCACAAAAAAAAATCGAATAGAAATGCTTACCCTGTACTGTCCATGCAAAAGCGACTGTCGAAGCAATGGCATCCGAAACGGCGAGGAAACAGATAAATGTTTTCTGTTTTCATTTTACCTCAGACAAACCCCAACCAGACCACCCTTCTCTAGATGCGATGTGACCGATTGAAGAAAATCCTTCTGCCTTCAGACCCATGCTTTTTCTGACCTTTTCCGGGCTTTGATGCGCATTCGTCTATCTCATTTCCCGACACCACTGTGCCTCGGGGCAAAAGGAAAAAGGTAGCCAGCCTGGCCTGGCCTCGGCAAAGACTGCTTCAGCTATATCGCTAGCAAATTATCTGAGGATTATGCGTCACCTCCTTGGGACTAGAACTGCCCGTCTTCCCCCGCCCGACAGTCCATTGACAACCCGGTTTTTTTTACACGCAAATTGCTACCGAGAGCAATCGGTACACACCGATGGCACCGAGAAGCGGGCTAATGGAATCGGATGGACCATTCCATCGGTCTTCCTTCGTCACGGTGATTTTCTCAGAATCAGTGCAAATCCGATCGAAGGATGCGTTCGGTCAGAGCTTCCCAGTACCGGAGGCACGTCTTTGAATTGCTTCACTTGCCAACATTTGGGTTGGATTGATGCTTTTTCGGATTTGAATCGACCGCCGTACGTTACCGATGGCAGCCACTGTGAGGAAAATAAATTCAAAGATATTGCAGAAAAGGATTAAGCGTCAGCATCGAAGAACTAACCTCTCTTGTCAAATAAAAAGGTGCAAACATGAGGAAGAGTGTCGAAAATCTGCCCCAACCAGCTGTGTCGGAAAATATAAGTTTTCTAATAGCTAGCATTATTGAGAGGTAAGATGCGAAAAGTTTTGGAAAGTAATCAAATAAGATTCATTCGCTTAGGCAGTATAAAATGACAAGGGGTGTGTACTGATTGACGCTTTTCAGCGTATAAACCACACACATCTCAAGCGTCGTAAAAGACCCTCTTTTATATCTTTCGAAACAGCATCAAATTAAGCTCTGCTTTATTTTCTACAAAAGTATTTCCCGCTTGACGCAGACCGTTCCGCTCGTATGAATCATAAATCATTTTGCCACTCATTTCCCACCATTCAAAAGTCTAATGAAAATCTATGCATTTTTCATTTCAGATTTCCGTGCAAAATGATTCACCACTCTAAAAACAAACCAGCGTAAGTTTTGCTTTTATGATTCTATTTTCTACTTTCGCCATTTTCTATGCCATCTGCACCGCGAAGAAACTATCCGCCCGTAAAACAGCAAAGAACCGCCCAGGCCCAGCAGCCCATTAAAAGCGGACAAACAAGTCATGTCCTGCACTCTACTCGCCGGTCATCTCTTAATGACATATTCAAAGCCGTCGCCACCGTCGCACCCAACGTAATGAGACATTTCGTCGCCGCGTTGATAAGGAAAAGCCATTAAGGTGGTTTAAAAAGAAATTCGGTTTCATTAAAAGTGACACCGGCAGAAATGAACGCGAGACGGTGCCACGTCAGCAGCAGCCGCCAGCATCACAGGACCCACCGGGAATCAGGTGTATTGTAAAGGAGCGTAAAATAAAAAGCACACTTCCTTTATCTCCGCTCCCTTTTCTGCAGTGTGGCCGCCTATGCGAAACCCAAAACTATGGTCACCGATGTGTACAGAAACATGAGAAAAGGCATCTTTCGGTCCGGGAGTTTCTTTTGCTCCTATAAAGAGAAAGTGGATCGTAAAACTAAAAAGCCACCCAAAGGAAAGGTTGGCACCGGGAAGAGACTGGAGAGAAGCAGCTGAATTTGTTGAAACACTCACCTCGGTAAAACCAGGAAGCTGGTTCACTTGGGTCAAAAGCAGGACTTGTTTGAGCGATGCGCCCGCACTGTTTTATTGTGCCCCGTCAAATTCCGCAACGAACGGTTGTAATTTGAACCGACCCGCCCAAGCCGTTCATCAGTCGAGGTTGTTTCGCCGGTGGAAGGCACGGGAAGAAAATAACGAAAGGGCTACTCCACTTATTTTTAATGGTCAAAATTATGAAACGAAGATTTGTTTTCCTCAATTGCAGATGCGATGTCCCCCAGAAAGCGGTCCCGTTTGTGTTATATGATATATTTACTCGCTCCTTACCAACAAAAGCAGTAACAAAACGGTTGCGAAAAAGCACATCACATTGTGAAATCATGCCAAGAAAACACATTCAAACAAACATAACTCAATTAAACAGTGAGCCTTCATTTGAATTCCACCCTGCTGCAAGCGCCCACTTGAAAAACACTTTAAGAGTCACCACCGTTTGCCGCTACGTTCCCACCCCAAGCGAAACAGCTAGCGACCTTAGGGACCGGGTATCGACACCGACCTTACGACACCGATACATCATCTAAGCACACCGTCTGGTACCGGTGCGCGATACTCGGTCACGGTCGATTGAACTTTGTCCAACTTTTGCACTAAGCCACGGGTGATTGACTTGGCTGGAAAATGTTTTCACCGTTATTTACATTGCGGCTGCATGGTTCGCTCCATAAGCCCCAGTCTGCGTCTCCGTTTGTGCCAATTCTCATGCCGCTAAACGATCGCACCAACACCGCTGACGAGTTTTCCGTGGGGATGGGGAAGAGGGGAGGGATTGGAAAGCGGTGGGTTAAACTTTTCGTCCCGACCCGCATTCTGCCTCTCGGCTTCGTTTCAGTTTTGCCTTTCAATTTCAAATCTTCAAACTACTTTTCGCTTCTCATTGTGCTGCCAGGCCCGCTCGTGGCGGTCGTGTTCAAGTCGCGCACCAGCTCTGACAGCCAGGTACAACACGAACAACACACACACACACACGCGCGTTGTTTGTGTTGAACGCCTTCCGTGCGAAAGACTAATCCTCGTCGTCGAGCGCACGACGGGTCTGAAGGCTGCAAGCAACATGCACGATTTTTAGCGTGATAAAATGTGTGCAAATAGTCACGAACCTTACCGCCCGGGGGCTGGGGCTTGGCGGGCGAGGAGCCGCGGCCATCGAACCGGGAGTCATTTGCCGCGTCTCACGTGCCGACAGCGTTTAATTAAACCCCGTGGGTAAATATTTTCACTAACTGCCGCGTTCATTTTCTTTCGATTTTTTTTTTTTATTTTCGCTTCCATCTATCTCCCATCGCGTTCCGTTCCAAACAACCATTGTTGTCGGATCGGTTCTTTTTATTAGCAGACATCTTCAAACACACACGCACGCATGCAAACAGGAGGCTAAAACACTCCCACCGAGGTGCATCCCTTAGACCCGATGTGTCAGATTTATGCTGATAGCAGAGTGGGCTCGTTTTTCTTGTAAACGAAAGATAATCAACAAGCCCGGCCCGACGCCCGCATCGCACGGTGGTGGAACGGCATTCGGTGGTCTTCACATGGTATCAGGTATCGGGTGGATGTTTAACGAACCCAAGCGCTTCCGGTTGTATCGCCTTCGCCAATTGTGCTCTCCCTCTCCCTCTCTCTCTTCCTTTCGCGTCTGGACCCTAGAGGGTTTTCGACTGTTAACATCTTGTTAAAATGATCGCTCTCCCTCGCCCTCCTTATATGTTTCTTGCTCTTTCCCGCTGAAAGTCCCCGATTTGCCTCCAGGGTAAGTGGCGCGCCCTAAGGATATTGTACGCTTTTAGCAAGTACCTTATTGTCTTTGGCGTGCAAGGCATTACGTGGTTGGGGAGGGTTGGGGAGAACTTCCTTCGAGCTTGTGCCTGTTTGCCATACCTTGGGAAGCCCCATGTGCCACTTAATTTACACACCTGATGGTGTAGTTTCTTTCGACGAGTTATTAGGCTTTCACCGTGCCGGCGATGGTTCGATGCGACAGGGTCTGAAATAAAACATGTGATGGCAGCTAGTGTTACTTGCGGTGCACGGTAATAGGACCCTTTGGGAGTAAGCATTTTAGAGCTAAGGACCAAATAAGACGATAGGTGTACTGGAATCGTACATGATAGTAAGATAAGATGAAAGTTGAATAAACTCTTTAGATCTCAAGCTGTTGCTGAAGATGAGAATAGAATTTATAGACATTAATTTATAGACATTTATAGAATTTATAGACATTTCCACTGCCGTTGCTCAGATGACATTCATTTCAAGTGTTTCTGTTACATTATATTAAAGAGTCCCAAGATTTTTTTTTCAAAACTGTACGAGAATCAATTAGAATAACTAACAAATTCTCAGAAGGTGATAGAATTTGCCTGATGTCATTAAATATATTATTAAGCATCAAAGTAAAATTATTCACCAAAAGCGTCAAGTTCTAAACGTTTATTGCGCTCAAAACACCTTAAATAATGCAAAGATGCTTCTGACGTCGTTTTAATTATTATTTATAGTTAGTCTCCTCCAGTAGTGATGACTTTGAATCTTAATGCATTATATGCTGGCTCAGCCTGAAAAAGATTCACTATCAAATGATTTAATATTGAATTACAGTAGTCCATTGGATCGGTCATTTGTTTAACACGAGCTGTACAATTTCACAGATTGTGCAACTTTCCGTTATATATTTACCAGTAGTATGCCGTTAAGATCGCAAAATTAGAAGAAGATTTATTGTAGAAAGTAACTTGTACTTAAAAACTAATACAGCGGAGCCGAACGCTCCAGCTTGACGAAAGAACTTCGTGTTTCGTCAAACAGGGCAGGGCTGTGCCTGAACACAATCATTCTTCCTAGAAATTATATATGAGTTTAATTATAAACTCATATAGCAATACGGCTTGGTCGTCACCACTGTAAAAATAATTATAACACAATTTTAAATTAATTAATAGTGAGTGGGAGTCACGAACAAAGACCATTCACTGATTGTTTCATTATAAAATCATCATTTATCATACATAAAACATGAAACATAGCCTGCACAAAATAAGACCAACGCTAAACGCGCTTAGAACCAGCAATCACACAAAATTGTTTCATTACACTTAAACACGACTTATGATAATTAAACCCATCCAAAGCATATTAATTAAAGGTTTGCTGTCATCATCACCATCGCAACTAATGTTTCACCGGAACAATCCGCACGCTCCACGGGTGCAGATACAACAAAACTCAACCCACACTCCTTGCTTCCCGATCGTTCGTCTTTCACCGGCAACCAACCTCACCCTCTTGCATGCGCACAGAGATTTCGCTATTTTTCGACGTCACACACAGTTTTTAATTGACAGTGTCACCCCGGTACCGAGCCCGAAGCGTGAGACATTACCGTCTGACAGGCGAAACGATTCACGGTGCTTCGTGACACGCATTCAGGGAAAATTCGTGACCGGCGGTGAAGCTTCAACCCCAACGACCTTCGCACTCTCCAGGCCCATCCAAAAACCCAACACGCTCTGCTTTCACTGTCAGCATCACGCTGGCAAAAGTTGCGAATGGTTGGCTGGATGGGTTGACTTGGTTGTTGATTTCAGCCGGAAAGGCAAAGGGCATCTGTTTCCCTCTCCCTTGCCCGGGTGTATAATCAACGCCCTTCTATTTTCGGTGCGCTCAGCTCTTCCGCTGCCGAGGCTGGAAACTCGATTTGCAATCAAATAATTTATATGCAAATGATACGAGTACATCACCACCCCGGCACGGAGGCGTGATTCAACATACGTGCGGAAGCGATCGGTTCACTTGTTCGCGTAGACACTTTTCGTACTTTGACGCATAGCTTCACAGGGCGCGCTTTGTGGTGGTTTCTACCCGCCGAAGCTACCCTCTGATTGTTTCACCCGTGCTGCTGCTTTCACACTTGTCATCGAAGCGTTTGGGCCGATTCTGTGGTGCTTCCAGGCGGAAATCGACTGCTCGCTGGGCAGCCCGGTGGCTTTGGACAGTGTGTTTTAACCTTTCAATTTGTGCGTTGTGGACAACGCAAAAGGTGACAATTGTTCCAGTACGTGCTGCTTTACGCTAACGTGGCACACGGAATATCAAAAGGTTCTACGAGCACCGGTACGAAATTCATCAATCGGTCACTAACGGTTATTTCTTGCAAAGTGTCCATTTCATCCTGTTTGATCTTTGCGCCCGAAATTGATTTAAAATTTTACTGGGGAAGGTAGAAACAATTTCCACAAAACAAAAATGCACAAAATGAAACAAACTCCCCCTTGTTGGCTTTCCACGAAAAATGTTAAAAAGTAATCGCTTTACACTCTGATTAATTCTGATTTATTCTACCGACAGACGAACTACCCCGTGCTCCACTAAATCACATGACGAAACGAGCTCAAAAGTAACATTCAATTCCGCTTCATAGCACTGCGCCCATCGTCTGGTGACTGCGGACTGATTTTCGTCCCATTGTCTCCACCACCATCGGTCACTGTACACTCTGGCTGGATGTTTCAAACTATGCCGTATGCTGACACCCGTTCCGACTCCACCTTCGCCTACCCCTTCACGGCACGACAGGAACGTAAATCTCCTGCAGTGACACGTACGATCAGGTGTACGAATCTGCACCGTTTCCATTACTCACTCACTAACGAGGTTTACTCGACACGACACAACAACGACTACATTCCATTCATTCGTCTATCTGTCAAAGGCGCACCGAGCTACATTCATTGCGTTGGCCATTTGCCGCCACCGCCTCGTTTCCTCTCTTCCACTCCCTCTCTTTCTCTCTCTCTCACTCTCTGAGCCCGAACGGTTGTCATCCTTTGTGCGAGATTTGTAGTAGTTCGCCAACGAAAACAATCGCTTCAAACGGGTGCAAGGGCAAACCGGCGAAGTGGCACCTACAACGGCAACAACACAAACACATGCTGCAAAATAAAACACAAAAACTCCTCAGCAGTAATATCCATTCCTCAAAACGAATGCGCATAAAGGCGTCTGGCGGCAAAACGTGCCAACAACGCCTGGGTACGGGTACACGTGCGAACGAGGTAAATAATAATCCCTGCAGTGTGTAACGGTGGCAAGATGAGCCACGCTTCTTTTTTTTTTTTATTTCTACATTTCTGTTACCGTCTCCTGCTGCCAGGCAAACTGCTTCGTAACACCTAAATGGGAAAAAAAGGGAACGTCCGCACCCCACAACGGGGAGGCTTCTTTGTGCTGTTCGCCCTGGTTCCAGGAATAGAGGTTGCCTCGCAAACATTACATTCATGTGCAGAGTTATTAAACGATTCAACGAAGGCTTGTTAGTGCATATTGACTAAGCTCGAAAGAAGAAGCTTGCTGTTGCGTAAAAAGTGTGTTACAAGAAACAACGAAGGAAAATTCATTCATACGTGGTGACCTGTTTGTTCCACAAGCTTTTTAGAAGCCTTCACAAGAGTATTTCAAATTTCGTTGAGCTGAAAATGCTTGAGCACTTATGCATAAAAGAAATTGTACCTTTCTAAGCTGTAAAGCCATACTCAGCTATTGTACTAAATTCTATACATTGCCAGCCCACAAGGTCATGGAAATTTTATTCCGAATGTGAATTAACTCACAAAGTACCGGCACTACTCCAAAGTAAATCCCCTCCGAACCGATCAATATTCCACCCGCTCGCATCTTTATTCAAAAATCATTAACTTTCCCTTTAACGAACATTACCTGTACCACGCGGTACTGGGCGCCTCCATTAAGCGGCCGAACTGGGCTGTGTGTGAGCCGCCCGTGGCCCCGGACGATCACGTCCGAATATTTACGCTCACTGAAATTGTAATAATCGTACCATAAATCACACCGTTAATGAACTGCCACACACCAGTGCCCAACGGGAGGGACCGACGGGGGCGTTGACCCAGGCTCGGGTGCTTTAATTTCTTATAATTTAAAGTCATAAATTACAACCTAATTTTTGCACAACCATTTACCTTACCGTGCGCGGTCCGCTTCAGCAGCGGTCTGATGAAGCGAACGATTGGCATTGTGTTTAATACATATTTCCATGCTTCTTCAAGACGCATGGCCAGAAATGAAGAGAGGGAGAGAGAAAGAGAGAGAAATGGAGAGAACGAGAAACGAACGGGAAGAATGAGCGAAACAACCCGGCACCGTTCAACCGGGCGGACGCCAAATCCAACCCAGAAGCAATCATTTGGCCCAACCCACGTGAGGGTAACAGCAGTCGCTCATGTTTGCAAGGATTAATTTATTCCAGCTGCGTACCCATCGGAACGTGCGGCCATGTACACACGCAACAGCGCACAATATTTACGGCTCGCTCGTCAATGTGAAGTCGTCGGCAAGCAAGTCCAAGTCGCAAAGTCCAGCGCAAAGCAGTGTAAGCTCCCAACGATGGGAATGGCGTTTCGCTTCCGCAACCTGCCAAATGGTGGCAGGAAATCAAGAAACCGATCTTTGTTGTCGTTCTAAAACCGTCAGCCCCTTTCGGCACGCGGGGGAAATGGTACCGCGAAATGGTGGAATAAATTCGAAGCACTTGTAGCCCATAATGCGAATCGGTGGACGTGATTCGGTTTGACATTCGAGCCATCCAGCTATTTTCGGCAGCGCTTGAGGTTCATTGAGCGTCGTTTCTTTTCCTTTCGGCCACCAGTCATCCGGCAATGGGCCAAAGTCGGAATGTCGGCGGGAGAGAGTGTTTACTTTTGCTTTCTACCAGTGTGTCCACCGGGAAGCTGATCCAATCGGGATCGGTTTCACTTGATCGAATGCGGGGATAGCCTTTTTTCGAAGGAACTGGTAACATGATTTATATCTAATCAAGGGTCGAGTAACAGAAGGCCCGCTGAAGCACAAAGCCTGGCGTCGAACGTTCACTTCAAACGTCAGTGGAATGTCAATCATTTAGATTTCGGAGGATTTTTAAGGGAATAGAATGCAGAAGTCAATAGAACAATTCGATTGTTATTTGCTGTGCCAATTCAAAATTTGAGACTGGTAAAATATGAAGCCCTTTGTTCGCAGAAGCGAAACAAAAATGCTTTATATGTTTAGAATCAAAGAGCAGCTATCATAAACCTTAAAATTTTTATGTAAAATTTATAACACTACGTTTAAGTTTTTCTTTCAATTTGCAAGATAAAACAGAAAGATTCCTCACAAATCTTTCGATAATACCATTAAATGAACAAACTCTCCACTACCAAGCAATCTGCGTCTTCTCTCCAAAACCAATCCTCCACTATTCAGATCGTTCCGTGCACTTAAGCAAAGAGATACAATTTAAACTTTCCCATTGCTTTCAACAGTCTTCCGTTTCCTTTCGGAAGCGTCACATTATCGCTTCACCAAAGCCACCTGCCAGCCTGCTCCAATCAGTCCCGCTCGCCATTTACTCATTTATCGGACAGAAACGAAACAACAATTGAAATTGTTCTGACGTTCGGAAACCACGTTACACTTTCCTTTTTGTTTCACACCGTGCGTCTGGCCCAACGCCCAACAGCTCCAACACGAAAGCTTTAACATTGCCCGGCAGGAAAACCATTTCTTTACCTTCACTTGCTTTCTTTCTTAGTTTCTCAGAGGAAATACCTGCTCCTCTTGCCGGACGCTTCTCGCCCAAGCAGTTCACTCCAAAATGGAGACAAATTTTGCGCAACTTCAAACCGGAAATAGCCGGAACCACGGTGGCACACGGCATCCAGGGCTGCCCGGAGCACTCGCGGCAAGTGCCAAGACGTTTCGTTCGAGCACTAGCACACTTGGCTGATTCGATTCCCGGACTACCTTTTGTCGGCGTGCATCCACCTGTGCGACACTATTGCACTTCACAGCCAAGCCGGAAGCCGGGGAAGCCGACTGTGGCAATGTGCGGACGGGGGTGAGTGCAAGCATGCCCGACGCCAGACATCGTCCCAAGAATGGTGAAGATTGGAGTTGCTCCGTCGACAGCGCAACACTGCGACTCGTTCGGTTTGCAGGTCGCCTTTCATTCCAATTTCGAGATGGTTCTGACGTTTGCTCCACTTTCCATCGCCGCTTCAGCTCGCGCCGGCAGCATTGATTGAATCTCACGATCCAATTACCTTACGCGGCCAATGCGCTGTGTTTTGTGCACGGTTTTCCCGTCTTGCACACCGAACTGGTCCGAGCTAGTGCCGGAAACTGGCCGTTGTTGCATCGGGCGTTGAGTTGCATTACGGGTGCAGTAAAATTCAGCTACAAGAGTTTGCAGTTCTAATTGAATTACTGTGCTGCTTTCTCGTTCCAGTTTGATGGTGCCTTACTGAGTCGATAAATTGAAAACAATTTTCGAAAGTGTGTTACTGTTTTAAATAAATATTTATGGTTTTATTTAACCCTCTTAGTCACCTCCGCTCATAAGCTTTATGACTCGATTGTTGTAAATAATAATTAATTCCAATGTAACTGTGTCTACTTGCACAATGAACACATCAACTGACAAACTTGTTTTTAAAAATCAATTTCTGTCAAAGCCTTCCACAACAATAAGCCTCTTTCTTCGGAATTTTTAAAACACGCTCCACTTTCATCCTCTTTCCTCGCTGAATCCTCTCTGTCCTCGTAACCACCCACCGTCAACCCCATTTACCATTTGTACCACGTCATTGTTCACTCGCTTTTCACGCCACTTAGCAGCGCGAAACAATGCCCAACAGCAATTAATGCCCTGCGCATTAAACGCCAACGATGCATGATTAATGTTTTAATTACAAACAACGCCATCGACAGCACCACGACAACCGCTCTGCAACCCGCTCCACCGCTCACCACCGCACCGGCCGCACCACCGTTCTAATTGCTAGTACGAAAACGAAACGAAGATTAAGATGAAAATCTGCCGCAACGTCGTTTGGCGTGACGCGACGCGCAACAAACGGCCCGCCCAGCAGTGAAGCAAGACTCAAGCAGGCTCTTTATTGCAGCAGGCCTCCCACTGCCATGGGGAGGGGGTGTTCATCGGAAGGTATACGCACCACAGGAGCGGCTGCTTTTCACTGTTACCGCTCTCAATTTCCGTTTCTCGCCATCTTCCTGCCAGTTTCAACGCTCTTTTCATTTGTGCAAAAATCATCTAAATCATGACTGTCACACCATCGTCACCATTATCCTTTCCATGGAGCCGTGCCGTAAGGCGTTCCGGAAGCCGCCAGAGTCGTAATCGTTTACGATTAGGATGTTAATCTGATATTTAAATACACTTTTATATTCACCTACCCGTGCCGTTTCCGCCATCCGCCGGTGGGTCGAATGAGCGAAAAAGTCAGGAAAGGCGGCCCATTTCTTTCGCGGCCGCGGTTCATTAAGCTTACGGTGGTCGATCAATAAAATTGCTTTTACATTTCGGATGAGCAGGCAGTTTCGTTACTTCATCAAAAACCGTGAGATTCTGTTAGCGCAAAATGGTTGTTTGAAATTCATCAACCAGGCTTGCGAAAATGATTGCGCCGAGCTCAAACAAGGTCGTCATAAAACATGAGACTTTGAGTTTGCTCTCGTTTTCTCATAATTATCTCCCCCGTCTACGCAAAATCCTATCCCGTGAGACAGCGTTTGAAGACAGCGAGAAAAACAACTCATCCCCGGGAAAACCTAAAACCCTCTTAAGCTTATCGTTCACGCAGCTACCGCAGACGAGATAAATGAACCACCGAAGGGACAAGAAGAACTAACAAATTTGCTTCCCATTCTTGCTGGTGCACACCGCGCGCGAAACTAATTGTCCGGATGATTAATGAAATTTTGTCACGATTGCCATTGTTTTTGAAATCCTTTCGCACAATCCCGCACGGGTGCGGTCCTTAGTCCATCGTGGATGCAGCAAACGTTACACAGTCCTGCAAACTGTTCCTTCGCCCATTACATACAACACCTTCAGGCCATTTGTTTCGGCGCACCGGTGAAAGCAAGAAAGGCGTGGGCAAAGACGAAAGTTTTCTTTGTTTGTGATTGGATTTTCTTGCTCCCCCACGAGCACCGCTCATCTCACCACTTTGCTCAACTCGTGCACTGGCTCGTGTTTCATGCCCAAGCAAGTGGGAAGCGATGAAGTTCTCGTCATCCATTTCCACCGCCACGGGGCACAAGTGCGGCGCTTTACTTGCACAACTTTCGCAAGCATTATTAGACGCGAAATCTCCTCGGGGTACGTTTTCCACCGCCTCTTATAAAACTATGCGCATCCACGTCCTGGCAGTGAAAGGCATGCGGGTAGGCAGTTGAAGCAGTTTGATTTCTTCTGCCCAAAACAAATCCGTCCAACTCCGTGCCTGGTTCGAGTGCTACGTATGCTCCCTATACAAATGTGGTCGGTGCCATGGCGAGAAAAGCTAACAAACCCCGAACAGTAAACATCAGCCCACACCCACACCCACACACACACGCACAATGACTCCAAACAGTCCGTGCACACCTCCGCACAGCACTGCGGTCTTAACGTTTAATGCCACTACGCATCATTTAGCGTGCAAGCAAGCGTAACGTTCAGAAGCATTCGGGTAAGAGTAACTCTGGGTGCCAAAAGCATTCGTCGATGCGTTACTCTGCGTAGCGCCTTTGCACCACGCTCCAAACTCTTCTTCTTTTCAGGGAGCGTCTGTGTATGTGTCGGTGCTTGCAGATAATATTCACCGTAAGATCACTTCAATCGGTTTTGGTTCAGTGCGGATCACTGTAGCGATTATGTTACAGTGCCACCGATCCTCACGCAACCACGAGTGTGCTGATGTCGTTCCCCTTTGGCGAGGAGTGGGTTGAGTGTGTGGGCCACTGCACACAAGGTTCAAACTGGGGCGTTGAGTAGTAAATATTGCTTTACATTGTCACCCCGAGTGGATCGCCTACTTGCTTCAATACGGAGCGCGGGGAAGTGCCCATCAATCAAGTGGAAAGTAAAAATCTGTACAAAACGGGGTTTTCATGTTAAGCTATAAAAGCATTCACTCCTGCCTACATTCCTGTGTACGAAAGAGTGAGTGAAAAAATGATTTTATGTACTAAGTGTAAGACCCCATTGCAGTATAAAATTGTCTGCTTTTTTATATAAGCGAATTTGTAAACTAAGCAATTAAAAAGTAGCTGCAAACAGTTGTATAGTTCGGTGTAGTAAACTTTTTTTCAATATTATTATTTAATTCGTCGTTCAAAACAGTTTTTTGAATTCAGATGTTCGTGGTTTGTGGATGGATTTGACATTCAAACCTGCGATTCATACAGTTTCGTCCACTAAAATCCAACTCACAAAGTATTGATTGAAGTCACATGGTAAAAAAATGTCCATGTTTAGGTTGTCATCACAAAACACTTAATAACATTTTCAGAACTACAGCTAGTGAAGCAAAGCTCGCAAAATAACGCGAATCAAAACAAATATTTCTACTTAAACCGTGTACTTAACAATATCATATTCCATTCCCAGAATAAGCTTTGCACATGTATTATTTTTAAACCCATAATAATTTAAAATTAAAACATAAAAAATATTACAATCGTATACGAGACCAATGTAAAAATGAATGACTTTCCTCAAAACTTTAGCTGCGATTTCAAACTACACTATGCTTTCATGGATATTGATTATTCCCTTCAAAAAGCCATACAATCCCAGCAACGCATTAATCCTGAAAATAAATTGCAAATCCCTCTTTTACATAGTCCCAGCCCGGCAACCAGCAACACGAACGATTGATTTGAAACCGTGCATTGCATTCGCTTTTCCCTTAAGACAAAATCAATATGGTATCGAAAAATTCACTAACGAATGGGGAGAAAACAAAACAAAACGCTCATTTCTCTTCGTTTCATTCGCGAGGAAAATCCTTTTCGCAACGGCGAAGGTGCACCAATAACCATCATTTCTCAGCGAAGATGCAGCTGCCAGAGGAGAGAAACAAGAAAAAAAAGCAAACGAGAAGGTAACAGGCAGACAAACGATCGAGAAGCAGCAAAAAAAACCCGCCCGCTACAAAAACAAACAAATAAATTTCCGCTCTCGCGACAACGATAACAAATGGTAATTTATCACGAATTGTTTTCCAATGGGTCTCTATTTATACAGAGGATTTCATTTTTATGGTTATGGTGGTGCAGCTCGGTGGCAGCTGAGTAGGTGTATGTGAATGTGTCTGTGTGTGTGTGTGTGTGTGTGCTTGTCTCTCTTCGGCCGGAAGGCACGGAACGAACGAATCACGCTGCACAAAAACTAGCCCGACGCAACGAGGACACTTTGTGTTTCGTTTCCTGGTTCCGCTTGCAATCATCCGTCGTGTGATTGTTGTTACCCTATTTAAAAAAAAGTGGAAAAAATACCTTCACAAACTCCATAGCTCCATAGTTTCGGTACAAGGGCAAAGGCGTCAAGAGGGAAGCAAAAGAAAAAAGACAGCACACAACCATCCAAGATAAGGTAGATGGCACGTGAAAAGCGAAACATTATTTGACCGTTCGGTCCCGTACAAACCCCCGAGATGTATGCAATTCCGCTTTACCCGAAACTGGAAGCAGTCAATTCGCTTCTTCTCTAGCCCGCGCTCGACATTCCATCGTCCCCCGTTCGGTGTTCGGTCATAGCTGGCCGGGGTTTCCCTTCGGAAGACATATTTTGCTTTTCATCCTTTCTTCATCCATCCGGCCGCTGTGTCAACCCCGATACGAATGCATCCGCAGCCGCTCGCAAACACACGTGAAGGCAGCAGCAGCAAAAACGTGAGCATATGTTTCCGTTTTTTTTCCCCTGCGAGCTGAAAGCAACGAACGGAAAGGGCAGCGTGTTTAATGTTTTCACAGTTGTGACCAAACACTGTGCCAAAATCGTGCCGTTCTCTCGATTTCATGCATGGCCGCATGCTGCAACATGCCAAATAAAATGCCAGACACACACACACACACGACCAGCCGTCCAACACGGTTCAATCAATTGTGATTGTGTTGCATCCGTTGGCCTAGGGGAAAGGAAAGCGCCGGGAAATTGAGCCACGGGAATGAAGACAAATACACGGTAGCGAATAAAATATGCTTTACGCTGGTTTTATGGCCAATTTGGTGTCGTTGCTTGGGCCGGGTGTGCAACTGTATACGCACGGCCACACCCCAAGACGTAACCGATGGTGCATGTGCACGATGATGCTCTTCAAACTTCTAAATGTAATTACCCTTTCCGGCAGCTTAAGCCCTCTCATGTCCCCTATGTGTGCCGGCACGAGTGCGCTTAACTTTTCACTCACTTTTCACACAACTCACAACTCTTCGCTCGCAGCAAACGTTGTTACGTTGTTTTCTGGCATGCCAGGGAGGGATTCAATCGTACGTCGCCACTGCACAGCCGGGAGTTGATGAATAGCCTTGGGAGGGGTCATGAGTTATCCAGATTAAATTACGTGCAACTTACGCAAAGCGAAGGTTTCTACCGTGCAAGCAGTAGTAGAAGCTTCACGCTGAACGCAACCACCATCCTGGTGCGAGATGCCGGGCAATTATCATCTCTTTGTAGTTGCACCGCCGACAGTGTGTGCTGGAAGGGGAGAGATAGCCTGTAAGCGCTAGTGTGAAAGAGCGGGACTACCAGCAGTAAAATTAACTATGCCATTAAAAACTAATTGTCAAATCTCCTCTCCCATCAAGCGTCAGCCATGTTTCATCGCCAAGCATTAATAGCCGTACTATTAACCGGGCTGACTGGCAACACTGCCACCGAATAAAAAGGGCCACCTAATCGGTCACGTCGGATTGACATTTTTTCCCTGCGCTTTGGACATCTTTTTTCCTAACTGTTGATGCATATCTATGTGTCTGAAAGTGTCCGGTCAGTGCCAGCCATCGCCAGCAAAAATGAGCGAACATAAATGTTGCTGCCACGCCAAAGCCAAAAGAAACACGGTAAATCCCCTGTCTAAAGACTGACTATTACTAGCGAAACTTTACAAAACGTTTCACCGCACTGTCCCCGGTGCGGATATAAAACTAATTATCAACTGAAGCGCTATTGCAACTAACTTTTATGTTAACTCCAACACGGATAACAGCATACACACTGCTGCTGTTGCTGCTGCTGCTGCGTTTTTCCCAGGTCACGACACTTCAGCCTTTGTCCCTTCTCGCTCGCACACCGTCGCTGTGACCCGTCCACTGAGCCGTGGCTTAACCACGTGATATTTACCCTATCATTGTGTCGGTGTCTCTTTTTTTGCATTCCGTCCTGTTCCCGGTCATAAAGTTTTTTGCATCATTTGCGACCATTACAAGATTGCCGGTTGTGCCCGGGCTGTCTTAAACAAACCGAGCTCCGCCGGCAACCGGGCCACCCCGTTTCGGCAGATTCTCAGGGACAGGGAGAGATGAGCAAAAGCACAATCGCCACATTCGCACCGTATCAGATTCCGGTGCGTCGGGCGGCGGAGCAGGCGGGTGGGCTTGGTTGAAAATGTTTCTAATGAAAATGACACCACTATCTCTCTCGCGACTGTCTGTGTGTGTGTGTGTGCGCACACGCTGTACCATTCTTTTCGGGGCACGGGCAAAAGTTCACCGCTGACAATTTAGTGCCACTGTGTTGCCTGCAGTTGATGCATTCCGCTTTTTGCTCCCTTTCGTCCCTTGCTCCCTTATGCTCGCTGCATTTTTAGATGGCACTCGAATGAAAAGTTTGTTCGTATACTTTGTTCTCCTCACCGTTCTTTTTTTTTCACTCCCCATGTCAGCTTAACATGAAGGCCGCGGGATGAGTTCGTACGTATGTGGATGAGTGCGGGACGGTTGGGATTAAGTGTGACTCGCAGATCACAGCAAAACCATGAAAACCTAGACGTAAAAGGTTATCAGCACGAAAAGTGAGATATAAGTTGAGAGAGGGAGGAACAAAAAACACCCACCCACATCGAACGCATCCCTTTGCACATCCCGGTTTGCTAGAGGAAAGAGCTGGTAACAGAGGGCGGTAAGGTTAACACAAACCTTTTGAGCTTTTCAAGTGTCTCGGCGTAAGTTTCACGTACTTAGCGACGGGAACTTTGCTACTTGACACACCCTGCCCGACAAACGTCGACTTGCTCTCGCCGATTATACGCCGACGATAAAGCCATACGCAGTGAGCGAGTGAGGAACAGGGTAAGAAATGGAGTCGTTCGAGTGAGTTTTGCCAAAGTACCGTGTGCTAGAGAATGAACAAATTTTGCACGATAAAGAACACGAGTGTGCAAAAATAAAATTAACATTGTTACGATAGTTTAAGACGTCACAGCAATTGTTGGACAAGATCGGTAAGCTGCGATATGGAAATGACGTGTTGCCGGGAACGGGGCCGAATTGTGCTGCACAGTGATGGGTGGGTGATAAGGAGTGGAAGACACTGGGACTGGGTTGGACTATTTTTATGCACGTCAGCTTGTGCGATACGTGACAGGGATGCTTGAAACAGCTCACATGAGCTCGGTCGTTTAGGTACGACAATACTTTACACCCAACACAACAAAAAGCTATTCGGATTAGTTGTGACACTTTGATTAAGATGCATTGGTGCTGGGATGAATATTTTGATAAGTGACAAGGCATACATTTGCACTCTAGCTCCAGATATGATCGACACTTTAAATGACGAATCGAATTCTAAATGCAAAATCATTGAAATGCAAAAGCAACTCGATGAGCGCTCGGAAGCTTTCAACACCGGAGTCAGTTCATTTCTGAAAAAACTCGTATTCTGGAAAAAAACACGAACAGCAAGAGAGCAAGAAATAATAAAAGGGGAGCCACTTCCGACGATTTATCAAAAATGTTCAATATAGTTTGGAAAGGTTTTTTGATTGATGTGGCATAGACTACGGAGTTTGCATTCACACCGCCGAACCCGACCATTCTCTCCCCTTCCAAACACTCTCTCTCTCACACACACATACACACACACACACTCACAAAGGTGCCGGAGCTTTTCTATCCCGAACGGGTCAGACTGTGATTTTATCTTCGTTATCGATTTTAGCTATCGGTGGTTATTGCGAGAAGTTGACGCCGGGTTTTTTGAGTGAATACCACCAATAACCTTCCGACCATCTCAATCATTCTGCCGAGGACCGCTGTGGTTGTGGTTTTAGGGTGTACTTAAAGTTTATCTGTCCAATCACAGCAATTGTGGTTGGGCTGGTGGTCACACAAACTTTTCCCTCCCAAAATGCGGTATAGACAGGTGAACGATTTACACCAGGCGTCTCCATTAATCATTCTTATGGTTTCATCAATATTGCTTTAAGCGTCAGCTAAGCTGATTTTTATGGGACAAATATTGCTATGAATTGAAGGGTTACTTTGTGCTGAACGGTGCTTAATGCTTTGTGCTACCACAACATTAAAATAAAATTAATTTGATCGAGTTTTTCCTTTCCTTTGGTTCCGGTGGTTTTTCCTTTGCACATTGATGAACCAAATCTCCCCCTACCAATTTATCCACACACATTGCCCGCTTTTCTTAGGGTGATTATGAGACGTGCAGAATGGTCAGAAGCATACCATTACGATTCATAGATAAAAATTTATTTCTCACGTAAGAGGACATCGTAATGAATTATCGCTTGATCCGTGTGTTCAGGAAAATCAGTGTGTATTTGTTCTTCAAAAGAATCTGCGTTCAAAAACCTCGTTCCTTCCTTTTCTTCTTCTCATTCTCCTATGGCCAACAATGCTTTGTTCCAAGGATAAAAATGTAACGTACCATGAAGCTCAAAAAAGGTTGCATAAATCAGAAGCTTCACGGTTGCGCATAGATGAATTTCTATCATACAAAACCGGCAAGCCAAATTGTGCCGACCAAACGCGTTATTTATGTACGGGAGCAGAATGGCAGCAGAAAAGAATTACACTATTGTAAAGTTCTCTGGACGCTCACGTGCAAAGAATATACTTTGCAATCCGTTTTCAGTCCATTCAACAGTAAAGCCCTACAATCGACATTGGGCAGGGGCCACCCACCCACTGGGTAGTCGATTCTTAAGCTCGGGAAACATCACACAAGTGTACCGACAACAGCTCGCGCCCCACTTGCCACTCGCCATGCTCGAGCACTTTCGTGCACAATTGCTTAAGCTACACGTGAAGATCTACCGTACTGAGTGAGGATGAAAGGGGAAGAACGAGGGAGTATGTTTTCTATCGTTGCATGTGGAATGCCAACCATATGCCCGCCGACGGTACTACACTTTCCTTCCCCTCAAACGTGCAGCCATTTTGTCTGTGCATCCCGAATGGCCACTAAAGCTTCAGAGGAGCGTGGTCAAATAAACAAGCGTGAAGAACGAAAGCCTTCGCAACACTTCGCCATGAGGCGCCTTCCGGGCGAAGGTGGTCGAGGCATTTTTCCAGCCCATTCATCATAGAAGCTGGAATCGCTTTTTCTTATCACCAGGCCAATCCATTTTTCCGTACAAAATATCGCCCGGTGCTGCAACACGGTTGTGTAACGAGCTTGAATTGTTCGTTTGTGGTTTTTGTTTTGCATTGAGTTTACGTTTTACTTGATCTTTCAAGTTTTTGTGGAGTGGTCACGTTGTTAGCAAATCTGTTGAATTAAAGCGTGATTAAATTATACATCAACTAATAGAAATATTGAATCTTTGTATCAATAATAAAAAAGCGTTTTTTTGTGACGAACGTTGAACAGCAATACTTTTAAAGCAAGTAAGCTTCGTTCCTTCGCAAAAAAAAACCACGAGCACAGCATCAAACAAAACAACACATATCTTGCTGCTGCTATTCCCTACCCGATAAGTGGTTCATCTTAACCATATAAAACATCCATAAAAATGCTATAACAGCACAATTTTGTGCTACCCATAATGAAGATGGTCACTCAATCTTACCCAAACGTTAACTAGTGCCATCGTAAAGCCATAAGCATCCCCTTGCAGTTTAACGATCCGTATCAAAGCGGAGTGCACCACAAACTGATGACGTTGTGATAGTTCATAAAGAACGCTCTAATGGTGTCACAAAGGCAGATTTTTTGGTAGTTTGAGCTCTGGTTTTTTTTTCGTCAAAATAGAAGAGCCACTTCCACTCCCACCGTAACTGGGGCAAAGAAAATATCTGCCAAGAAATGATTGCACTATTCCATGCCATGCCCTACCGTAGTGTGCCAAGCGAATCGAAACGGAATGCATTTAGAAACGGCAAACTTGCACCAACACAACGGTACAACAAAGCCTGCAGTGCTTACAGCCTTTGCTCAGCTCCAACCGTACGAGGCAAAGTAACGATCGGCAGCCAAAAGACATCCGCCGCTAGATGGAAGCCTGGTGCCCGTGCTCCTTCCAAAACAGGCACTTCGCCCGCGGAGAGGAATAGAGAGTGTGTGAGCTCAGCGAACAGAATGGAAATGTTACAAATGGAATTTTGATAGAGATGGGTGATAAAAATATCAATTTTACCATATGACACATAAATATGCGCATCCCTTGCCGCTGGAGCCAGTTTCGGGAGCAGCGGGCTGAGCTGCGATTGAGATTCTTCGCTTTTTTGCGTTCCACTTTCTCTCCTCTTTGGGGCTTAACTTTATGGGACTGGGTGTGATAAAGTTGGCCCACGTGGCACCACTGAAAGCACCGAAGCCGGCAAGGATAGTTCTGGCAAATCTGGCCTCCGTGCCCCCGAAACGTACCGGGTTATGGGGCCTTCCCGTTCCTGCCCACTGCGAGCACTTCATTCGATTGCAACGATCATCGTCACAACATGAAGTTCGATGAAACGTACATCCTTCCGATGCAATGAGCAGACGGCTGCACAGCCTCACAGGCACACGCAGAGGCTGTAGCGAACCGGGAATGGGAATATAAAAGACGGAAATATCCTCGCTCGCCACCCACCCAGACCCAGTGCCAACACTAGCCAGCGCAGGGCACGGTACACGCCACGTGCAACTTTGTCGGTGGTGCGTGATAGGAATTGCATGTCGAACTTTTTTCTCAATTTTACGGCTGCCCCTTTGCGCCACCCCTGCTTCGGTTCCTACCAGATGACATAGTAGTGGTAGTTCCGTTTTATGGCCACCTTTACCACCACAAGCGAAGCAAAGGTTAGCTTGCGGATGGAAATTGGTAAAGACACTAAAGCTGATAGCAATTCCCATTTTGATTATGCCACCGTCGCCGCATTCAGTGCAGGCGCAAAACAGGCGCTTGAACACATTCTGACACATTTTGTTCATCCTTGCTGAACGGAGTGCGAGACGGAGGGTTAGAGGAAGACTTTTTTTCTGCAGGTAGCAGATTATGACAAAGTTTCCGGTACGGGGTCGCGCTTTGGTCTAGAGTGGGTCGTAAAGTTAGTAGCCCCGTACAGCTAAGGGCAACGCTTGAATAATATGACCTTTATTGATTCAGGTGACGTGCGATAAATTCTTTGATTGCTTCAACAACCTTTCCGTTGCTGCTGAAATTCTTCGAAGAGCCAATAAAGTTGGAATCTACTTTCAATGCTTCGCAAAGGCGTATTTAGAGTGCACTGGAAAGTAAGTTCGTTTCATTTTCCAATCAAAACCTCACAAGAACAAACTGCACCACACTGTACAGGTCGAAGTAAAAGGAAGCTGTACTCCGACCGAAGCTTCCCACGGGCACAATCAAATCAACACCAGTCTCATCCCTCGCCCACGTTCCGCTCCTTGTTTAAGAAGCCATTGTTCGGATGCTTAACGTCATTGCCCGAAGGCTCGTATATTATCACAAATAATCATTCCTGAGCTGGAATTGAATCGTGCGATTCATATCCGCTTTTCTGCCGAGATTTCCTTTCAGTAGCTCTGGCGTCCGCTCCGCCCGGCTCCGGTTGGCTAATGATGGCATATGGCTACTGCTACCGCTTCTTGCCAATTTAGTTTTCCGGGTCATGCTCCGAGCAACCATTTACCAGTTCCGATATCGAACCGGAAGCAACGCTCCCACAGCTCCCATCCCTCCTCTGTTGCACGGCGGATGTAGATTATTTGCTTGTTGGCAAGTAGCAACACAGTGCGGCAGTATTCTTTTCACATGCCCCGTATCCTATCAGGTTGCTGCATCGGATGCGTACATCTTCGTCATTCGATTACTCAAACATCAGCATCGATGCCCGTCGTCAACGCGTCCGGGTTGCCAGTTGTAGCCGGACGAGGATAATTTCCGATCAATAACGCACAGTAGGCAGAGCTTGGTTGCTGCTACCGGCCACCGGCTGTGGCTACGCTGTATTATTATTGATTCCGTGCCAACCCAGTAACCGATCTGTCCGATTTCCCAAGACGATGTGGTGCTTGCGGTGCACAGCCGTGTGGCTTTCGTTTGCAGAGATGCAATGAGATGCAAGCGCGCTGGTTGAAGGGGTGAAGGGTAGCAGGTGGTCCCTCCGAGCCGCACGGTACACATTGTGGCAATGGGCGGTGCGGTTGACCTAATGCAGATACGGTTGAACCACAATCTGAGCTCGCCTCCGATCCACCGATTTGATCCACAGAACAGCCCGTTGACTTATCGGAGCGCTAGAGCTGGAAGGAGCGAAGGGAAAAACTTTACCCCGGCACTCATCTGACAGCCGGAAGGCGAAGGCGATGAAATCTAATCAACGGTCATATTCTTCACAAGCTCTTCGTTGCAGCAGCTCGAACCAGCAACGGCCGCACACAGTGTGTACAGAGCACACTGGAGCAGAAGCTTCACCTGAAATCAAACCTTTAAACGAGCATTACTTATTTGCACCACCTAACCACTCTTGATGTAAATGGATCGATTCCAGCAGCCGATATCAAGCTGCGCCGGCCGATTCGTAGAACGCTGCGTACGATTAGCTGCATGATAACCGGCCCATCATCCCAGTTACCTAACCACCGTTTGCCGCACGTCCCGAGCACACGAACAGCGGACGCTCATAATTACGGCCACCGAAAACTGTTGATTAAACGTTAAACCAACGCTTCGTTAGGGGCACGGGTCTCGGTAATGAAGTTCAAACACGGTGCCATGCCTGTTCAACTTTCTACGCTTGCCGTCGCACGGTAAGGCTGCTGCAGTGCGCCATCGCAGTATCGTATTGGATGGAAGACCTTTCCCAGTCCCAAAAAAAGACGATAAAATAGGAAGATCCAGGAAGTTCTGGCTCAGCAGGAATAGATTTTAATCCGATTCGTTCGTTCTGGCGAATGCTGCAACCTGATTCTACCATTGCTTGACGTTGATTTTTCTCTTTGTTGCTTTTTTTCTTTTTCCCTTCCGCCACAGGATATCGCTTCGATTCTAATCAGCTCGTACCGGCAGCATCGTACACTTTGAACTGTAGATTCAGCTGCGCATCTTACCGCAGACTGCCTGGCATCACACAGGGAGCTTTCGGTTTGAACACTGTGCAAAGCATGAAGCCATCATTATCAACCACGTTGATGGGCACCGCAGATCGTTCGAATCGATAACGACACACGGCGGCATACCTCGTCTTACTGAGCATAGCAGCATTACCTTGCCGTTCTGTCGAGGCAGGCTAGCCCAAACTCTTATCACAAACAGGCCAGCTACACCACCACCAACCATCCTTATCCTTATTCTCTACTTCATCTTTCGATTCATCGAATCGTTTTGGAGTGCGCTGCTACCACCTGCCATCGCCGCTGAACGGCTCGACACACCGGAGCACCCGCGGCTACGGACGGTTTGTCCCCGGGACGACCGATTCCACCGGCAGCCCGGTCGGGACAACCGTTCCCCGCCTCCTGCTGACGACGCCGGCGGGTCGGGCTCCGCACCGCCAACGCCAACCGGTGAACCATCCAGGAAACGCACCAAACACGACGATTGCGACGGCGACGTGGAGAACGTCGGTGACGTTGCGTTCAGTGCGGCGCCGCCATGCGTCGCCGGAAGCCGACCGAGGGCTTCATTCTTTGCGGAATTTTCTTCTGGACAATAATCGCCCATCTCATCTCAACATGTCTCGCCGCCCAGCTCGAGGAGCGGATGGAGATCGTGCGCAAAGTGCTGAAGGAAGTGCCTTTAATCGATGGGTAAGTGCGGGAGGGGCAAGATCCAACCAAAGATTGAGCTTTTCTAAAGTTTACGCTCACTGAGTGAAGCGGAATACTTTCAAAACTTACATTTTAGTTTTACACCTCTCCGATGTACTTAACTTTTCGTGTACGATTTTCGTTCTTTGCGTTTCCCAAATCAGTCACAACGATCTACCCTGGAACATACGGAAGTTTCTCAAGAACCAGCTCCGAGAGTTTCGCTTCGGGGAGGACCTCCGCGACATTACACCCTGGTCAACGAGTGCCTGGAGTCACACCGATCTCCGACGCTTGAAGGAAGGCATGGTTTCAGCACAGGTTAGTGATCTTCTTGCTTCTTGTTTGATGTATCAGATAGACGCACGTCCCATCCCGCACGTAAAAGGACGGATCTTAAAATGAAAACTTCACCTTGCTGGTACTTGCTTTTTCACGTTAAAACCTAACGATGCGCTCTTTCCTGCTCACACACGCGTGACGCCGGCTCTGCACCGGCTAATCACTGCACCAAAGCTCGATCCGGTGCGGCATTGGGAAAACGACCGGCGCCGGTGATTACTTTCATCCAGTTATCATTAAATTGGTCAACACGGAACCGGAAGAAAGCATCGTCCTCAGTGAACGCTCGCAACCGTACGTCTTAACAGGTCTCCGTGTTAAAGTGGTTCCATTTTCGCGAAACAACGGTAAAGAAAGCGAAAGCAAAAACCAGCCGAGCTGTCTATCGTCACCATCATCGTTGACACCGTTGTTTTACTCGAGGTTTTTTTCTTTCTCTGTTTCGCCTCTCCATGTGAGCATCCGGCACTGTAGAGTAGAAAATGCCGAAGATAATGGCACTCCACGACTGGCAAACTTTAACGTTCTTGTCCCATTTCGATGCGCCCGCTGCTTACAGGCTGCCGGATCTTCGCTTCGGTCTTGCCGACGGTCCGTTGAATCCCCGTAGCTGTCATCTACCCCATCAACGGCTACGGTCATCATCGCCTATCAGTGTCGTTCCCTGTGCCCGTGAGTTCGCTCGCTTGCCGCACCACAAGCAGTCTGAGTGCGTCGAAAGCTTCCAGCAATAACAGTGTTCGCTCCTTTTTTTCATGTCGCACCGAAGACAGGAAACTAATTTTCCACACCCTCGTCCCACAAATCCCTCCTAGTCTTTTTTCTCTCCTTTTTCTTCCCTTTTCCCACTCTTCCACATGCGTGTAATGTAGATGGGTGGCGGAAACGACACGCGCCATCAGTAAACGGTGGGCAGCGTCTGCGTGCAGGGCCAGCATAATGTCTCCATCCGTCGCATTCGTCGGTTGGACCGACCGACAAACACCGACACCACCCACGGGAGTACTATCATCTCTATCGCGTCTGCTCCCTCCCTACCCACCGCCCAGAACGTGATAAAAACTCACTCGGACTATTTTCGAACGAATTTTCCAACCTCCGAAGAGCAGCACCGTTCAGGCTTCAGCTCTTCATTTAGCACCAAACAAAACCCGGCGATACCCTCGGACTAACTTTTGACGGTTTGATGGATGTTGTCGAGCTGTACGGTTTTACTATCGCTTTCCTCCAGTGCCTTCTCTTCTTGCTCCCCGCGTTTTGTTTCGTTACGGTCTATCCATCTTCTATTCCATGCAGAGAAGGAAATGATGAGAAAACAAAAAAAAAATAAAAATAAAACCCTCACAAGACACTGGCGTTTCGATTTTATGGAATACCGTTGAAAAGCTAAAACAAGTTTTTCCGCTTTTACACCGTGTGCGCGCCCATTTGTTCGGAGAGGGCTGCGGCACGATGATCATCGTGCGCTTGGATGGTTTCACCTACCGCTCTCCCTAAGCAGCAGAATCGTAACGCCTGACCAGTTGTTAAGTTTATGTTGTAAGCTTGTTTGTTTTTGCTCGATGCTTTAAATTCGACACGGAAACTTCATCCTCTTTATCACACCGTCCGTCTCGATACGAACAAGCCAGCCGTGGTGTTAAGATGAATGCCGTCGTTGGTGCTAATGTAATGAGTGTGTTTAATTTGTGCAAGGAGGATTGGTCGATTGAACGTAGCTTACGACGCTACGCTGGGATTTTCATTAGTGGATATGTTTGCCATTCACGGTTTGATCGATTGAACTACTTTTTTTAATGCTTTGATGGTTTTGGTTAGGTTTCTTGCACGACAGATTAAACACACTACCTTGGCCCTTCGTCGATAATTGAACATCAATCTTTGGTTGTCACTCTGGTAATGAAAAGGCCTTTTTTCATATATTTCTAAGGGCTAATTGTGGAGAAGATTAGCAAAGGGCAATGTCTGTTCAAAAAGCTATCAAAATTGAAAATATCGTTTGTGAGTTGAACATCTCGAGACGACCGGTCTGGGAGTTTTTACATCACACTTGTCTCATATTGAATTATTAGACATCAACCCGATTGAAAATGGATTCATTATCCGTATGGAATTTTCAAAGGATATAGGACTTGATTTAACAAGCAGGCATTAGTTTTTTTTTTCTTTTGACGCCAGAAAGTTCTCTCTGATTGGCATATTCACTTCCCTCCCGTAAATTCTTAAAACAAACATTCAAAAGAAAACAAAAAAAAACAAATCTAACCCCTTTTAATTGTAGATAAAACGCTCAATCAGCAGGATAACCATAAAAATTAAATGACTCTTTCTTCGTACCGGTGAAGCACTCGGTGCAGTGAGGCCGGCCTTCAGCTGGGTGCCATTTTGCCGCAGCCAGAAGCGTCATCGGTGTACCGTCTTCAGCACCCTTCTCGAGAGTTGAATAAATAATTCATTTCGCACGGAGCAAAAAACACACCGCACCGAACAAGAAACACACCTCCCCAAGACATGGAATCGTCGGTGTCGGAATCGGACGTTTGTCTCCGGGCAAAGGCGGGCGAATGGAAAGATGGCCCCGCTATGCAAACGAAGCCAAACCACAACCGGCTACCTTCTTCAATTTCTCAGGCCTCCGTGGTTAGCAGAACTAAGGCAAGAATGGTCGAGAGCGTGCAGATGTATGTGTGCGTGTGCCTCTTTTCGCTTGCTTTTGGCCGAGTGGGACGACTTCTGCCCTGATTGTCCCCTTGAGACGACAATGACGGTCCAATCTTCTTTCAATCTCCGGCCTTTCTAACCAACTTCATCTCTCTGCTTTGCCTTCCACGTTGAAGGTTTTTATTTTCTTTCCTCGTACGATGGCGGGACCAAGTGAAGAGGTAAAGTCCCAGCGGCGTTAGCAAACGGAACCGAGCGTTGGAGGAAAAGGTCAAACACAGAAGCCCTCAGAAGTTTTGTCTGAAGGTGGTTTTGCTAATGTTATCTTTATGCTTCGTGATTGTCCTTATCATCGGAAAGTGTCGTGAGACTAACGCCCGGAGCATTCGGAGCACTTCTCCGCCACTTGCCAAAAGTTTGTGTTTCTATTGCGAAACGCTTCACCACACCGACTCACGCTATCTGCTAAAGTACTTTAGCGTACCGCTCCGAAACAAGTCCGAGTGGAATCTATTTAACCTCAGTGCCGAGTAGTCAATTAACTCTAAGTAAATTTCTCACCCAGTCGTTGTTCTCACCCTACCCGTTCCACTACGACCGCCGTCACCCGGCGCCCGGAAAACACATCCGACATGACGCTTTGCTTTATGTTTTATGATTTCTTTCCCTCGCGCTTCCTCTCCGTGACTGCTGCTTCGGCACAACCTGCCCCAGAACATGAAGCGTCTCGCGTAAATCATTTTACACGCAATAGTACCCGTTGGTGCACGAAGTTCCGTGTTCAACTTCACTCTGCTTACTTACTAGCGCACCCTCTGCGGATATCGACTTCCTGCTTCCGATGCGGACGGAGTATTCTGCAAAAATTTACGACCGCTCCGTGATTGCGTGTCGGGGGTATGGGGGTTGGGCAAATGTTTGATCTGCTCGTTTCATTCCGTTTGTTCGTGTCAGCTGCTGCTGCTGCTGCCTGGTTGGATGTGCGGTTTATGCGGTGGATGCGTCTCGTACGCAACTACCTCACCTCCTGAGTCGCACACATTACGCAATAAAGCTTCCGTTTATGGATGGTTCTATTAAGCATTCTTCGCTGTGTCGTTTGCTTTCAGTTTTGGTCGGCCTATGCGCCCTGCTCGTCGCAACATTTGGACGCAGTGCAATTAACGCTGGAGCAGATCGATCTCATACGCCGGTTAGTAAACCTTTACCCGCAGCACATGGCGCTCGTGACAACGGCCGATGGTAAGTTTCGTTTGTGACGTTGTTTTTTCTTTGCTGGAAAATGTCTTTTTGAGTAATCTTTGTTGACTACACAATTAATAAATAAACTTAATGATTTGCCTAAATTTATGCAATCTGCAATACAATACATAGCTGTTAAGATTGTGTGACACCTTTAGTTTATTCGCCATGACTCTTGAGCTTTATATGAGCCTACTCACGCTCTTACTTCAATTCCTATCTACTATCATACAGGCATCGAAGAAAGCCATCGTTCGGGCAAACTGGCCAGCTTGATCGGGATCGAGGGCGGACACTCGATCGGTACGAGCCTTGGAGTGTTGCGTACCTTCTACCAGCTCGGTGCCCGCTACCTTACCCTCACCCACACCTGCAACACACCGTGGGCGGACTGTTGCAAAGTTGATGAGCCGGGCCGGGTGCCGCATATCGGGGGTCTCTCGCACTTCGGTACGCTCGTCGTGACCGAGATGAATCGGCTCGGTATGATCGTGGACCTGTCGCACGTCTCCGTACCGACGATGCTGGATGCACTGGCCACCTCTAAGGCACCGGTCATCTTCTCCCACTCTTCCGCCCATGCCATCTGCAACAGCTCGCGCAACGTTCCGGACCATGTGCTGAAGCGAATCGTAAGTCCCGCTCCATAAGCAAGCTGTTCGTTCTGGTTTCGATCGTGTCTCGCTGCCGCTTGTGGGTGATCCAATTAAAACCTGGACCCCAGGTCCCGTCGCCCGCCCATTACGCTAATGAAGTTAGCCGGGAAGCAAATTAAAATGAAAATTCATCCCATATTGCGCTCCTAGACGATGTGGGCCCACTGTCCACAAAGAAATCATTTAGCTACGGCTCTCACGCCACACCAGTACCCGGTGCTGCGCGTTTAATAATCACGGCCACTCTCTCACCCGCAGCTATCCCACAATCGCTGCCCGGGCGGGTATTATTTTTCCCGTTTTATTTTGTTGGATTTTTAAAAAAGCATTTCTTATTCATCGGTACTGATGACGCTGCGGCGGCGACTGCTGCCGTTTTCCTGGCGAACCCTCCGGTCCGGTTTGGCTAGCCGTCGGTGACGATCCAAAATATTTGCATAATTTGATGAAATTTAATATAGCCGTACAGTGCGCCCGGCATGCGCTGCTTGTGTTGACATTGTCTTCTTGTTTTAGCTACAGACACAGCTCCAGGCAGAACCGTGCCGTGGACCATCGAACCGGTAGAAGCCACATCTTTTGCCGCTTCTTCATCGACGGCATTGAAATCGCTCCGCCGGTCTTGCAAAAGAATAACAAGAAATTAATTAAAAATCAGCACCAAAAATATGAATATTTCAGTGTGAACAGGCACACCACGCGTTCATTACGGAGTCTTTTGGGCGGCCGGGTTTTTCTGGAAAGCGCTCGAAACTGGACACCTTTCTCCAAACGAACACAAACATACAAAAGCTAAAAAATAACAGGTCATGCTACATCACCTACGTCCATTATTTAATGCATTTTTGTGTGTTGCTTGTATTTCCTTTTTTTTAAACCCCGGCCCCGGATGTACTCATCGACACATACACACACAAACCGGACGGATGCTACAATATGACATCGGCCGAACGTCGGGGGAAAACCAATTTCCGCTACCAATTTGCCACGGGATGCAGGCCGTCAACGGTGGTCTAGTGATGGTTGCATTCTATCCCCATTTTGTGAGCTGTGGCGAAAAGGCAACACTCAAGGATGTCGTTGGTGAGTATGCTCCACCTGCTCGTGAATAACTTGCCGCTTTGTACGAAAGCTTCTACGAAATTTGAAACCTTTTTGCGATCCCCTCCAAGACCTTCATCCACAACATAACTGCACACTATGCTGGCTAGCAATACTTGGTTGTAGTGTGATGTACTTGGGTGAGATCAACACTTGTATTAAGCTCTAAAACTACAGACAAGAGAGAACATTAAAATGGGTTATGTATGGGGTAACTTAATTTCCGTCACTTTATGGTATATTTACTCTTTAAAATTGTCCAATTCTTTCTAGTTTCAATTTGTTATCAAGCCGTCTTTTTCATCGAGACGTTTTCCTTTTTTTTCAGCTCATATTAATCACATCAGAGATGTGGCCGGTGTCGATCACGTCGGTATTGGGGCCGGATACGACGGGGTCAATTTGTAAGTGCATCTTTCAGAGTTCAAATTCTTGTACCAGTTACCCACACAACACACCGCTCTCTCTCTTCCCACAGAGTACCGCAAGGTTTGGAGGATGTCTCCAGGTATCCTTACCTGTTCGCAGAACTGCTAGAATCAGAACGGTGGACCGAGGAGGACATAGCGAAGCTAGCCGGTAGAAATCTTATACGCGTTTTCCGTCAGGTGGAACAGGTATGCGGCATCGGTGCGTCTCATCTCTGCTCGCCACTCGTGAACCAGTGTTTCCTCCCGTTGCACTCCATTTCTAGGTGCGGGATCAGCTGGAAGCTCAAGGAATGCTTCCCATCGACCAATCGATACCGCCGGAAGATATTCTCGGCCGCTCGTACTGTCGCTACTCCGGACCGCGTACGTGATGAAGTGCCACCGGTTCCGACGACCCTGTCCTCACTCTTCCACTCGCCCTCGCAACCAATCCACCAGAACCGTGCGCTCGCGATTGCACTAACCGGCCAACCACCGTGAACGGGAACCAGTTGGTGGTTGACAGCAGCTTTCTGACGGACGCCTGAACGGGCGAAAACACCAAAAGTACGTTCAACCCTTCTAAGCGCCCTTCTAGGCAGCCGGCAGTGCGCGACAGCATGGACGACGAAGCGAGACCGTCAATGTTTCGCCATTTTATTGCATATCACACACTAACTCATAGTAACTTCGTAGTAAGTTAACCCACAGCCACACCGCGACGTAGCAGCGTTACAGGGAATGCTTAGTAACGTCAAGGAAATTGTGAAAAGACACTCTGGAAACCGGATTATTTACGTGTAAATGCATCGAAATCGTAACTGACACTGGCATACATGGAAGTTAGTCTTTAATAGTTGAAAAACATTCCTCCCGGAGGAATAATTTACCATCAGCGTCGGGAAATCGATTTATTCCACACAGTTGCGCGGATTGTTCGGGTGAGTAGAGTGAATAGCAACCGATGTAGTGGAGTGGCGTACAAGCATTCTCTCACACCGGTCTCACGCGTTTGGCATAAATCTTCACCGTTCAACGGTAGCTTCAATCGGTAAGGTAGATGTAATATTATCGTAGCAAAAACTACAAAAAAAACCCATGTACATACACTATCATGTTTGCAATGATACACACTAAAACGGAACGAAACGGTTTAAAGCGAAACGGGAGCAGTTTCTACAGGAACGCGAACCAATGGCGCTGGGATTTTGGGTTTAAAGTGGCACCGTCAGGATCGTACTACGTTGGTCTATGTTTCTGATCACTTTGAGTGGTTCTTTGTTGTTTGTCTTTTTCTTTTCCACGTGATACAATCAATCAACTGTCCTGCCCTGCGCAACTTAACGATCGATCACAGTTCCCCAGCACAACTCCTCAACACCTTACACGTTCTTCACAATCACACACCTTCTGTTTCTTCGTTGTGTTCAACACCGTCAAAATGCTGCGAGACGGTGGAGATCAAAACTCGTCAAATCGAAATGTGATAAATTTATATTAAAGCCCAGCTTACACAATCATACTGTACAACGGCAGTCGTACAAAGCCGTTCTTTTCTTTTTTTGTTATCCCCTCCTTATTGAATGAACATCTTTTCCTTGCCGCTGCTATTACGCTTCAATTATTGAATGCTGTTTTAATCCACTTGCACAATAACGCACATGTATCCTTGTAATATTTTTTTCTCTGCTAAACAATACATGCATGCATATTCATACACTACACCACCGTTCCCGTTGTAAATTAAATAAATTAAATTAACGCTTACTGAACAATGTGTACATAAACCTGTAGTAGTGTAATGAATTGGGCCTCGAATTGTGTCACAACCTTCTCTACTAATCTCCACCACCCTTTCCATTCCCTTGCATGAGGTGCATTCTTTCTGGTTCACCCTTAGTGAATCGTATATCCATTTCCATCAATCATCTTTAACTACCAACCATCAAAACTGGTGACCCACGGGCAACCGGACGCTCGTGTGCGCTACAAAACATAGAGCCACATTAAATCACCATGCTCCAATCCTACCACAGCGAGGCAGAGTAAAAAAAACGCAAAACGCAGCTCCAGCCGTAAAGGTAAACTGCGGTTGTTTGCATACCGCCTATCGTGCAGGGCCCAGGGTGGGGCAGCTGATTGATTTATCACGCCACAATGGTTTAAAGAGCGGATTTATGTTCACCACCACAGAGCACGGCGAGAATGGGTCAAAGATTGTAGTACGTGCCTTTTTCGTTATTATTATTTTTTTTTGTTATTGCTGGTGCTTACATCGAACATTACACATTACACTAATGGAAATGGCTGAAAATTGGCAGACCAACCATTGCCGACTCCCTTCATTGGTGAAGGGTAGACATTAATTTGCCAACCCGGTTGATGGTTAACATTTATGAGGCCGTAGTAATGGTTTAAAGCAAAGCATTTATGATTCATTGGTTTATTTTAACATTGAATTGTCAGTTTTGAAACGTCACTGGACAACATGGTGACCACTCCGGGTAAGGTTTGAGGATGAGGAGATCAGAAAACATGGTTCTTAAGGCATGAAACAGCTCATCAACCCGTTCAATATGTCTAGTCGAGACTAACGAAAACAAACAACACATGTGCGAGGGAAGCAAGAAACTATATTAGGAGCTCGAATTTGTAAATTAGAACACTTGGATCAAATTGCTGAGCTGAGAGCTCAAACAAGGAAAGCACACGTAAAACAAAACAGATTGTATTATATGTAGTTTACTGTCAAAATGAAACAAAAGAGAAACGATCTAAATGAATTTACAGCTACATAAGCTACACGAAGGATGTAGGCAAGCAATCGCTCCTACCATAAGCTCACGGCAAAACTCGGCTGCCAACATAATCAGTCAAGCAGTTAGTGAAGGATGTTGATAAGTCGGCTACACAAAAACGGTAAAGTATGCCTCGACTTTTATGCCGCATTTCGTTTGATCACCACAATTTTCCACACAACCGACAGCAACCACCACCACCAATACCCATTTCTACCGTCTTTTTTCCCACAGAATGCCAAATGAAGTTCGTTTTGTAGTATTATAAATATATCCGTAAGCGACAAAAGAGACCAAAAGGCAAATTTGGGTGGAGACGCGACTGTACAAAGAATCAAGTAAGGAACACAAAAAGAGAACGAGATTAAGGATACCAAAGCTAACCCGTTTAAAGATTGGAAAATAATAGACAAAGTGAATAACAATATATCTAGTAGGATAAATGGGGGGAAGGAGGGTAGGGGGTGCGGATATACAAGAAAAAGATGTAACAAACTTACTAGCAAAGGAATCAAAGCAGAAAAAAACACAACTGTTGGAATAAGAACGGTAAAGGCGAAGCTATAAATAAATTGTTTAATAAACATTTAAAAGTCACATCAACAAACGCTGTGCATTCTTTTTTGTCTTGTTTATCACTCGTTAGCGACACTTTCAACGCGATAAGCATTGTACGCTTTGCTAAAGTGATGCGAAAATCACACGGAATGATTTTCACCACCTCTTAAATGGAAACTCACCACCCGGCAGCACCGCCAACCGTCCAAAGGCAGCCCTTTGCAGGGAAAACAGCATGATCGAAAGCCGTACCGGAAATGCAGCAAAAACCCGCCGAGCCAACTTATGCGGGTCGACACTCCCATAAATCTTGAGCGAAAATGTACACCGCACTGCGCACTGCCCTGCCCCTGCCGCTCGACCGAAAACGATACGCCTGCGATGGATTGTGATGAGCGATACCCTTCGCTCTGATCCTTTCATTTCCATTCATTTTCCTCATCAATCATCGTCGCCCCGGGTACGCCCCAATGCGGGGAAACACGAGACATGTATCGGTCTGCCATCCATCGAAACGCCCGGGGACGGTCTTCTTCGTTTGACGGCGGCTTCCACCACCAACGGTCGTGTTTGGTGGCTCGTTTGCGATTGTTAGTGTTTGCTTTGGTCGTAACGCTGTAAAGTGCGGAGCATCGCAACCATTTTGCCGTTTCTTCGGTCGGTCGATACATAGTCGGCTGCGCGTGTTTTTGCATGATCATGAATCCATCATCATTCTGCTGGGTTGCGAGCTTAAGGATGAGTGCACGAGGAGTCGTGCCCACGCAGCCTCAAATAACCTTCGGGAATTTGGTTCGTGAGCCAAACTTAAAATCAAAACAGCTCTTGTGTATCAGTATTGGAATCATATTCCGCAGCACCCATGTACCCGTCAGCAGCAGGAAGCGGAAACTGCTGTGAAATTTTATCAAAACCATTTGTTCTGCCATTATTCCCATTATTGTCACTTACACCGCAAACCGTAATTTCTTGCGCTGCCCAAAACCCGGAACAAATTGAACCACATACCGCCGACATATTGCTATCCGCTTCCCGGAACACCGCAACCATTCCCTAGAGCCTTTCATCGTACGTACCGTACCGTCCCGAAACACGCTTTTAATACGTGTTATAGCGAATCTCGAATCTCCCACTGCCCAGCCCAATTCAATTTCATCCCCATAATCAGTCATCTTCCGACCGCATGGCTAGGATGGAGTTTTGCTTCACGTTGTTTCGAGCCCCAAACACACATCACCACCTTCACATGGTGCAAAGGATCGAGCGGAGCGAATTACGCCTTGAAGGTAAGGGAAGCTAGTACTTCAACCATTCATACACACACACATACACACACACACGTCATATACGCCAATACCAATACGAAGCGTTAATAAATGAAGTGGAAACGTGAAAATGTGCAGAAGAAATCCGGAAAATCCGAAACCGTTCCACGCCTGCCAGTGGTTTGTTGGCGTGTCCTTTAACCATCGAGCAAAAAGCCATTCCCACCCCAGATAGATCCTACACATCACCACACACACACACACACACAAACCGGCCCATCAGTAACAAAAAATGGTAGCAAAACAGCGAATCCTTTCCGTCTGCATTTTTGTTTCGTGTTTTCGGCTGGCGAAGCCTTCCCTCCCGGGCATCACTTATAGAGGAGTTGAAACACATTGCCCGCGCTGAGCTGCGGTACAATCTATAGATGGAGGTGAAGGTTTGCTTTCCTGGCTGCCATGTGTGGCATGGGTATTCGAAACATGTTTCTACTTACGGATCGTAGACATTTCGAAGATGTGAGCTGGCAACCGGCATGATGGGAGAAAAGGGCGCTAAAAGCGGTGGATTGGGTTACTGTGGAGTGTGCTCATTACTGGAAGCTTTCAATGGATTCTACGTGCCCTGGCCGACGGCTACCGTGGAGTGAACAGTTTTGCTCTATGCTTTTCGGCACGAAACACACGTTCCCGTTTTTGGTTGGCTACATGCAGCGGGTCCATGGGCTGCCCGAGTGTGCATGACACCAAGGCATAAAGGGGTTTTATGGGAATGCTATTATATTTTCGGTAATGGAAAAGGATGCTTTCGATGGTTTAAAGTTTATGCATGTTACGTTACGGATAGGTCGCTTTCAAATGTTTCGTTTCTTAATTACTTTAGGACCTGTAGTGTGAATGTTTTGCATTTCATTCGGACAAATGCGCTGTGTTGTCACGATTCACTCATTGTTTTAGTGTCCCTTTCAAAATACGCCTAAAAGTTGCAGCCGTAAGTAGCTTTCAATATTTTCATGTGGAAATATCACATACATAACCATTACAATTTGTACACTATTTTTTTTTTTTTTTCCTGTGAAATTTTAAAAATCCCAAAAACCCATTACTCTGTCAAAAATGCGTCCTCTGTCGGAATGCGTCCTACGGATACTAACATGAAATGCATGTAGTTAGGGATGCAAACATCTCTGATGTCTCGTTTTGCAGTGAAAAAAAACATTCCGACAGCCCACTATTTCAAAATTTTGACATTTCATTCTCCAAACATCTCACCACAGGAAACTACAACAAACGTGGCAACCATTTTTTTGTTCATACTTTCAACATTCATCGCAAAAATCAGACACATGACGTGGCGCACGGTGGCTTGCCGGGTCCGTACCATCCACATGTGCCAAAAACAAAGCGACCGACACAACCAATCATTGGATTTCTTTTATTTCCGAAAGCTGTCAGGTATTCCGTGCGACATCGGTGTGATCCAATGATCTCGCTTCCGGATACTGCTGCGGAAACATCATCTCCGGTGCAACTGTTCCAGTGTGTTACTATTGACGCTTTTCCAGAGACCTTTTTTAGCTTATCCTAAACATCATTCAATCTCAATGGAATGGGTACTTCCATACGTATATCGAAAGAATGCATAGACAATCCGTTCCTGTCTACATCTTGTGAATACAAACGCAGACACTTCAATTATTGTGACCGTATTTTTACGATATGTTCTTATCATTTTTATCAGTTAATTATTCACCCAGCAAAAACATCTATGGCCTTGCGTAATGACCGTCTTTTATTCTACAAACAAAGGCACTTCTCCCAAGACCTACGCCAAAATCATTCCATCCAACCGCATCGGCACGGTAGATGTGTCGTTCCGTACCGTGTTCCGGTGTGGGCTGTAAAATTTGTCACTCTCAACACTTAAGGTTTCACCTAATGTTACGATGCCTGCTGGTGCTGATGCTGGTGTGACATGATTGCGAAACGTTTTCCATTGTAAATAGGCCAGCACTAACCAATGACGATGTCATTTTTCGCCGCTGCAAACCCGTGCATGGTGCTCCCCAGTGCGGAGGAACCACTCAACGTGATGGTAGCACTCTTCAGCCTTTACCCATGCTTTCCTATCTCCTTCCGTGCGAGCAATGTGTATGGTTTGCCGGATATGCCTCTGCAACCGTCAGCACCACATCTCGCGCAAGATCTTGCAAGGAGGCTTCTGTGTTTCGACTTCTACCGGGGATGAAGTGGAATCGTACCGCAGCCGTATTGGCGCTCCGCGGAAGAAAAACATACCGCAGCCGAGCTGCCGTACCCCTGGTGGGTACGGAAAGCAGCTGGTGCATGAAATTGCACATTAATCTAAAAGCTTTCTCGTTACCCTGCAAACTTACACGCTTACGTTCCTCACAAGGAGAGAGAGAGAGAGGGGGGAACCATTTTGGTGCAAAGCTACGGTGGCGTTGCGCGTGTCGCGCGGCCGTGTGCACGTTTTCGGACGTGTATCGAGATCGTAAATGTCGCATATTTATTCAAGAATGCTCTAACTAACCGGCTCACTTTGATTTGTTCGCTAGGAAACTTTACTGCCACTGCAGCAACGAGCGCAGCACGTGTAGCTGGTATGTTTGGTGCGCGTTCCATGGACGCGTCGATGCGTTTGTAGTGAAAGGAAACGGCCGAGGTTTAATTACAAAATTCATGAGCAATTTATCATCGGCATGAGTTTAAGCTAAGTTTTTAATTAAGCCAGTGATTACGATTAACAATTAAGTAGTTTTCCCTTAGTGGGAATAGTGTGAACATCGTCTCATTTACTAGAGCTCTAACCAGAACATGTTGCTGTTTTAATAAAAATAATCTTACTTTTTGCGTACAAAATTTCGCGCTCTCCAGGATCGTCAAATGCTTGTCGAACCATTTTTCGTTCTAATATAAACATCATAACACCACAGCGTTGAATTTATGAAAAATTTATGACCAGCTCCTTTTTGCCCACACCATTATCGCAGCACGTGACGAAACTGTTCCGATGCTGTGCATTGCAATCCCGCTCAAACTAAAAAACCCTTTGAACGAACATCGAAGTTGTACGCTCAGTTGTATGAATTATGCGGCGGCTTGTAAGTTTTACCGTGCGACCGAAAACCTCTAGCACAAGATTACACTCACTCAACCCCCGAGCAACACACCCACCCAAGACGGCTTTCGGCAGAATTGTCCTTATAGCATTCGAAGCGAAACGAAAACTTCATAATTCTGCAGCCAGCCATTTCGAACCGATTCCATGCCACTTTCCCGCCCGTTTCGTTTGCACATGCACAAGGACGGACGGTAGGTGCACCGCGTGCGGGGAACGAAAAGTTTCGCTAAAACATATGACCAACCGCCCGGGTGCATATTTCGTCCTGCAAAGACCAATGCAAACACATGCCGCTCGTACGTGTACGTGTACGGGACGCCTGTGGTGCCGCCCCGGTTAACGGGGCTTAGGCTGATGCAGCAAGCATTAATATTAAATTTGACAACTCTCACTCGTTAGATGTCTCTGTCTCTCCTTCTCTCTGTCCCCTTTTCGATTTGCACAGTCCGCGTTGCAACGACAAAGTTTTCCCCCAGCAAAACGAATGCCCGCTAGAACCGTATTGCCTTTGTCCGGCTAAGCGGCTTGTTCTTTAGAGTGTCCTTTGCTGCACGCTGATCATATCTATCATCGGGAGCCTCCTTCCAGCGGGCGCAGCTTGTTCCTACTTACAAACACAGAGCGAAACCACGCATACCTACTCTGCAACGGAGCTCAAAAGTTGGCAATGGTAAGAATATTCTGAGCATAATCACTAACCAAAACTTTGGCCCTGGGCAGGAGAAAACATGTAAAGACACATTCATTCTTTATTAATATCGGCTAAACTTATCGTTTGATTTCAATCTTTGAATGAGAACTTTGACTGGCTCCGGGTTATAGAAGGATTGTTTTTTGATCCTTTTACTGTGGAACGGAAAAAGAAGAGACCAATTTTATTTCGTAAATAAAATAAAATGTCAGCCAAAAGACATACATACAGGCGTCAATGTTTATGGCGATGGCTTAAAAGGCCATTTCACAAAGTAATATCTTCACGTCTCTGTTCTGTTAACTCTAATTCGTTGTAAATTTGTCCCTCTCCTTAAATTCTAGACTTCATGTGATTATCTTAACTGCCGCACGAAGGCTACATCCTTTTTAACTTCTCAAAAGCTTTATAGGCATCGTGTGAGCGACGAGCTCAACCAAAAGACCAACCCCTATAAGGCTCCACGGCAGTGTGCGAAACAATGTTTTAACCACAACGAACGTATCCAAAGTGGCTGCCTGCTTTTCCCACCAGCATCCAATGTGCCAACATTAGCAGCAAGCAGACAGGCCAGCAAAAACTCGTCTTACACCATGGAAGTTCATAAATATAATAAATTACAGTTGTTTTCTGCAAACAATTATCTACCATCTTGTCGCTATGTTCCACACCATGGCGTGAACAGCTTTTGCCGCCATGTTAATGCGTCTCTGTACGGACACGCAAGCAAAAGAAGAACAAAATAAAACAATGAAATGTGCACACTTCTTCGGTTCCGACGGGAACCTGGAATGGTGGTTTTTTTTCTGTTGCCGGGCTGCGTCCTTACTCTAGCCGGTGCCACTTGCGGTGGGTAGGCTTGCGGCCACAGCGGTGGTGAAGGTCGTGGCTGGATAAGAATGGTGAATTATTATGTCTTTGAACGGTGCTCTTAGCAAACATTAAGCGCCGGGTCTGGCTGCCCGTTTCACAGTTTATTATCGCCAGCGGAGCTTTGTCCGCTAATGCTTAGAGACCAGTAAAGGAAGGAAACAAGCGAGTATATTGCGAAATGTAATGTCTTCCTTTAAAGGGGGGTTTGTGGTTAATAATGATCCCTAACACACAGTAAATACAGCTCAAACATAATAGTTAGCTCATACTTTGTTGCACAATCATACAGATTTTAACCTAAAATGCATAACACTCACCAACTGCTTGGCAGGTCGCCCGTTGTATTAATCTCTTGATAAGGGTTTCCAAGCTACACATTAAAAGCTCGCACTTTGTTAGCTCGTTATTGGCATTCGGCACTGAAATGAGATGAAGCCTCTCTCGTTTCTACCCGTCCTTCCCTAGCCATTGTTTGGAATTTTCATAAAACTTTCCGTTCGCTAGAATAATATGAAACAAATGAGAAAAACAGCAACTCCATCATCAGATCCCGCCTCCTGCGTTGAATACATTTTTTTCCCGCCTCTCGTTCATTGTTTCGACCCACGCTCGTTGGTGCTACCGCACTTCTTAATGCTTTAGTTCTGTTCGCTCCTCAAATTCCAGGCGAAAAGTTTCACAATCTTGACCTCCTAAGCCACTTCCCGTTTCCACGGCGAGAAACGGGTGGGAGGGGGGGGAGTAGAAACGGCGCCCTACTCAGTGAGCATCGTTGCTCTTTGATGCTACATTTTTTGCCCGAAGTTTACTCCTTTACTCTGTACGGTACCGAGCGCGTGCGAACCGCGGTATCTCGGACGGATCTTGAACAAGTTTTCGTTATTATTTATATTTCTAACCCAATCATCATACCAACTTTCTTGCAAACAATCTTCGTTAAGGAAGTGGTGCATTTGTTTCTGCATTCTTTTGTTTGCTGTTACCTTTTTTTCTTGCGTCCCTTTTTTTTGCCATACCCTTTACTGCTAACGAAGGGCTGCTGTTTATGTTCCGTGAACTGTCCGAGCAAATAATTTTCGGCCCAGAACCAGTGGATTATCTTCGAGCTCCACTCGGTTCGTCGCATTAAGAACGCCCTGGTGAGCCGACGAGCGCAAAACCCATTCTACAACATCGGACGGATGAGCTTACACTATAAACTCGCAACTGTTTCTAATTAGTGCCGCTAGCACAAGGCGAAAAAATTAATTCATTTGACAGCACTATTTTATAATTAAGATTCGTTGTTGCAACAATGTCGCACTCCCAAGGGGTATGAAAAGAAACAGCCTTTCGTTTGCTTAACGTAATTTGCATCATAATGTTTTTCCTAAAGGAAAAGCAAAGGAATAGAAAAAAAGAGTATTATCTATTAAAAAACGCTCACCAAGATCGTGGTACTGCTCGTCGTGACATTTGCTTTCGATCACTTTCATTTATGCTGCTCAAAAAATCGTACAGAAAACACACTTTTTACGCCAACAAAAAAGCGGAAAAAACGCTTTCACTGTTGCTGTGCTCCATCAAAAATCATTCCCGTAGCTGCTTTACGCTTTTTGCTCGCTTCATCCAGCAATGCGGGGCAACAGATGGATGAAATATATATGAAGCTCAGAATAAATGTCGTACCATTTATCAAAGACAGAGACCCCACCGAGGATTCGCCACCGATGAGGCCCCGTTGCTGCGACCCTATTTCCCCCCCCCCAGGCGGGATAGACGAGCAAGGGCCCCCACCCACCCCAGAGACGAGGCTAGCAAAAACACACTGCCACACGCTGCTCATAACGGACGAAACTTTAAGACACAAAAAATCTCTCCCCAAGTGAAGATGAATTGAAAGCTAGCACACTGGAATCTGGGCGCTTTTTGTGGAGCAATATACGTGAGCATAACGAAACACTGGCACAAACACGGTGGTGGGTGGAACATCATCACAAAAAAAAACGGTATCAAAGTGTCATATCCTTCCTACCAATGCTTATGCTCCGGAAAACGGGAACCGTTGCCTCGAAGAAAAACAATGCTAGCTGGAGGAAATGCTTTTTTCTGCTTTCAAATGCTTTCTGCCCTATTTTCTGTCCGCCCGCCGACGTGCCAACGACCAACCAACAGATCACTCACCGGGCGGGTGAAATATTTGATCCAATCACAACGCGTGACGCGCGCGCTCACGGCCGCCCTTTTCACCTCCGAGTGACGCGCCGTTTCCAGCGCGAACGCTCCGCTAGTGTCGCCCCACATGATAAAGTGATCGCTGTACATCAACGTACCGAGCCGGTGGCGATAGACCCGAGCCGACTGGGTTCCGCCAGCACCCTGCGTGTGGAATGCCATTTCGCAACTCATTATGTTTTCGAGCGATGCAAAAAAGCGACGGGCTCGAGGACTCCACGGGACAGGGAGAATTCAAAGCCAGTCTTCTGATCTCCACAATCACCAGCTGGTTAACAGAGAGTTTTAGCCCGCGAAAGAAAGAAGTAGGAAAAGGACATACCCACAGGGGATGAAACAGAGCCCCCGGCGGAAGCAATTTCAGACATCACACACATTTTTAACTGACACAAGAAATCAGTCTTCCTTGAGGCGAGCGACGAGCTGTTTAAAGCTTCTTTTTGTACGCCAACGCGACCAATTTTACGGTCACATTCTTGGTGGCGCAGAAAAGGAGAACATTCGCCAAAGCACACTGCAGCCATATGGTCATTCCGGTTCGTTGATTTCACCAGTACCGAATGCTCCTTTCGGCGACACAACCAGCGCTTGACCAGAAATCTGTTGCAATTCGGTGTGCAATCAAGCGGTGCAAGTGATGCATCCATCATCATGTTCCTTTCCGTGCCCAGCGACTCACATGGTCATCGTTTCGAAAAAAGCAACTTTGCCGCTTCGGAACAGTTTTTCCTTTCGCCCGTACTCGCCTGGTGCTAAGGCCAGGTTAAGCCTGGTCTTTCACCGTCCCGGCCAGACAAAATGAATAACTCGCTGTTCGAAGATGATGGAGTCACGTTCCGGTGATCGTCTTGCCGGTGGACGCTGGACGATTTTGATTCAAGAGCGATATCTTGTGAAAATGCACACACGGATGGTCCGATCCGACATACTACGGGGGACGAGCTAAACATACATGTTCAGGACGAAAAAACCTACAAAAAAAATACAAACACAAACACAGATGGAGTCAAGCAGAAGTAGCAGCGTTAGTACCATTTTGAGAACCATTCCCGCTTACAAATGTCTTGCCAGTAGTGACTGCAATTGGCAACCACCCGTCACGAGACGGTATGGACCCTCTGCCTGGCTGAAGTGCTTCGAGGTTCATCGTTGCATTCAAAGTACTGATTCGGTGGAATGACCGGAGATGGCGAATAAATGCCCTCAGATGACACAGTATGTTGGTTATTTTTGGAACATGCTAGTAGCATCGAAGCGGTAGACGACTTCGTCTGGAATGATTTGTATTCGTGACAGCCCCGTTGCACTCGTGAACAGCTATCGAGCAGTGGGATTTAATTTAATTTTGCAAAATAAGACATGCGACAAGCCTGACGTTTGGCGAGGAGAAGTGTACACTTGAAGTGATACATTTTGGCCGTTTTGCAACAGATGGCGCCACACCAGATAAAAACTGTATGAATAGAACAAATTGCATGTGAAGCTGAAATGTAAGGAATATATAAAGATATACAAGGATGAGTTTTAGAATATTTATTAATTCCATCTTTATCGTCAACCACCTAGAAAAAGTCTTTAAACCCTTTCTAAGCAATAGGTTTGATGGAATAACTTAACTTTACGGGAGGTAAGGAAACTTAACTTCCTCTCCTGCTCCATGAAGCTACTGTAGTGGATTGCTCATTTTTACAAACCTTCAACAACACAACAAACACTGGAAACAGCACCGACCACCCATGCCTTCCCGGACCACAAAAACTTCCCCTCCTGCAAGAGGCACTCTCGAAATGCAATTTCCCAGTCTCGGCACGTTCGGCTGATTGTGGATAATCGAAAATCATGGCCTCGGATATCGGGATCTACCATGGGCAGTCTTCCGAGCTGGTGCTGGAGGTTTGCGGTTGGCCGTAATAACAATACTAATGGCAAACGGCACCCCATTGTTGCTGGCGTCCGATCCGGTTTTATGTCCCCGTATACTTGGGACCGCCTTTTTCCTGACTTTATTTTAACCACATGATTGCCCACTTAATTGGCAGCCGGAATGGACGTGGCATGGTTTTGCTTCGTTTTTCCGATTTACTTGATGCCTTCCGCTGCTCTGCTCGAGGGGTTTTTTGGGAGGTTTTTCCTAGCTACCTCACCCGATTAAGCGGGCTGCCACCGAAGATCGTAATTAATGTTTTTATCGTCATTTGATACATAAACGATATTTCTAGCCCTCGGCTTCTTTTGGTCCCCGCTAACTCACACACACACACACACTTCCCTATTGACTGTGACCTTTTTTTTTTATTGGTAAGGACCCCATTGCACAATCGCTCCGAAAAATCTTAACGCACGCGTGAGCTGTAGAAGTTTATTTCCCTCCGACGGGTCGTATCCCTCGGGACATTGGCATCGGCATGCACGATTCTGACCCGTTTGCACGTACAGAATTACGATCAAATGATTTGCATATCGATGACGACGTATGCGTTTCTACGTTTGCGTTCGCAGCGCACCGAGCTGATAGGGAACGGTAAAATATGTCACCGTAAGAAAACGGTACCACGGTGGGAAGATTGCAGAACAAGTTGATCATTGATTTATCCATCGAACGTGTGGCAAAATTTTATCCAATATGTCACATTTGCTCTTTGCCCCGGGAGCATACCGTGCGCTGAGAAGCGGAAGATCTGTGTACAACATGTACCGAGTACGTTCACTTTTTTTCTTAAAGTTCTTCAAACCGATTCAACCAAAACGATTTCATATGCTGTTTAGTAAATTATTGCAGTACACATAAAAAAGTTGAATTATTACAGCTTGCTTAGTTTTTTTCTTCTTTTGCTCCTTTAAGAAACCTTTCATTACATATTGAACGGTTAATTGGGTAAAATTTTACGATAAACAGCGCTCATGTATACGCATATGATGTGTAAGCAAATCGATGTTTTGCCTCGCTCCATTTAAATTCAGCTCGATGTTGTAAGCTTGTTGTTCTTACATTTATTTCACAGAACTAAGCGTAAACTAATCCACCCTCCGTGGCGTTGGTACCCATGAATATCGAAAATAGTTATGATAATTAGGTTCCGCCTCGTTCTGATCGATTTAAACAACCTACTAGCTTTTTTTCTAATGCTCCCTGGCTGCGCCTCTCTGCAGTCTAGGTCAGTTGGAAATTCGAGATGATAGTAAATAGCTTCAATGTATTTGCAATGTTAAATGAAAGATAGGATCTGTATAGTAAACAGTTTTCATACGGCTTAGCTTACCGTTTGTGCATACTGGAGTTAAATACGTATTGGAAAATGCAAGCTTTGATCCAAAATATGGTGCCTTGCATTCAACACGTTAATCTCCGTGAATAACTTGCAGCATAATGAGTATTTAAAATTTAATCACTTGCATGCACCTGTTGTAAGCTCATGATTTATGTTCTGACCGGGCTGCGAGCAAGTTTCAGTTACACCTACTCATGCATTCTACTAAAAACCCAACTTATTTCAATCAGTTATTTTTTAAACGATTCTAATTAAAACAGTCGCAAAAACGCTCCTCAAATACATTATATGGTAATGTAACAAAACAAAACACAAATCACATGTACTACCTAATTGCGTCACATTCTGATTCAACCACCGGCAAAAACCTCTAGTACACAAAGCTCCAAGTTTGGTGCCGCACAGCACATTGGCCCGGTGGAAAAAGTAAAGCGGCTCAGGCAACACCGTTGTCAATTCATTATTTTCCCGACAGCTTTAATGTTCCCGAGCAGGCAAACACTGCCTTTTGCCGGTTTCAATTAAAATCCACTCATGAAACATCGCCGGAACAATGCACGTACAGTGAACCGCTCCACAACACGTCGACGTTGACTACGTCCTACGGGACCCGGGATTACGCTGGGGGGTGGCACGAGTGTAACGAGAATGCAGTTCGCATCCTGCCCCGATTGAACACTACCGCCTGCCGGGTCCGAAGCAAAAATTGCTTACAGACTACGGCGAGATGATAAAGCTCGCGCCAGCAACGGAAAGTCAAAGGTGAGAAATTCCCAGCCACTACGAAACGCCGTGCGAACAAAAACCAAACCCCTACAGCAACTACCGTACGGATCGGTTTTACAGAAGAAGTTAGCCACAGTGAAGAAGCGAGTGCATCCTTGGCAGCGACAAAAGAGGGGCTCAAAAAACCGAACTACAGAATAAAGCATTTATTTAGACATAAAAACAGCACACGACCACAGCGCAAACGATCCCACGGAGAGCGATCACAGATTTTCCCACCAGGCAGTGCCGGGCACTCGGTGCAAACGAACCAGCCCGCCCCTTAAAGGCCGCTTCATTTAAGTTATCTTGTAGGGACGCTTTCCCATGGAAGTCATTATTCTGGCTCAGAGCAAACACCCACCAACACCATGCTGCCCGGCCTCGGCTTCTCGTAATTGCATAAAGCCAAAGTTTTGTGTGACTAATGCTGGCAGCAGGTCGAGCATCATGCACATGCTATTAATCCTCAACCAGGAGTGGGCCGACTCCTGCTGCCACCACCGAATTCAATTGCAAACGGGTCGAATGCTTGGGTTGAAAAAATAACGAAAGCCTTGTGATCTGTTTAAATTCCGAACAGTGTCGGGATGGAGAAAGTTTCTCCAACGTGTGGCTTCGCTGCGTAGGCCCTCATGGACTGTCTCACTCTGGTCCTCTCTTTCTCTCTCTCTCTCTCTCTCTCTCTCTCCTTTTCTCTCTATCACACACATTTCCTCCCTTAACCTTCCAAAGGATGATGGATGAGGCGGTTCCTGAAAAAAAGAGCAAATTCTAGAAGGCGAAACGTTAAACCAGCCGCCCGAAGCATGAAACGCAATCGCTTCCACCGGGCGCCCGGGAAATGTAAAGCAAACAAAAAAGATAATTTCACTCCCACGCCCAACCATCAGGCGGGAATGTCACCTGGGCAGGCTGGATCATGCACAAGCAGCAGACACTGCCCGGGACTGCCCCTTGCTTTGTTGGTCGTGCTGAATTATTTCCAAACAATCTCGGCCAGCAAAAAGCTACTTCACCGCAGGGCTGGAGAAACTAGCATCCGGCCAATATCGTAATCCGGTTTTCCTACTTTGCAGGGTCGAATCTATCCAAAAAAAATCCCTTCACCATGACGGTACAGCAAAGTAGCAGAAAGGTAGAAAGATAAACAATTCGCTCACATACGCATCCCGCACACGAACACTCACTCGAAGTCGAAATGTAATCCTATCTGTAGGGGTAAATCGGAGTATCGCATCGGGTTGGCCGGATGTTCCATACCTTAAGGAACTTCACTCGGATTCCAGTTAGGCGAAATTTTGACACAATAAAAAGGTTCGTTTCCAGACAACCGGGTAACGGGTACGCCCTGCCAAAGAAGGAAAAGATTAATGCGGTGAGATTGTAAACTGTGATGAAATGCTTACCAGCGCCCGGGCAAGAAGAAGTTACGGTTTCCATCGTCGGCCCGAAACAAGTATATCCAATCGAATTTTATGAACATTTTTGCATTTCAAATGAAGCACATCGGATCGGGTTGTTCCCGTCCGGAAGAGGGGGAGGTTTGGGAAAGTAAAGGAAGCCTTTCCAGCATCCCGTGGGATCGAATCGTGCGTCAATTGTCTACTTGGAAGCTATTGTCCTACGATATCCTGTGGGAGTGAGCCTAAGAAAGGGGTTGCCCTTTTTTTTCTAAATTTGATGTACACAATCTCGCAATCCGGATTAAATGAAAACATACTTTACGACTCCACCTGGGCAGAAAAGAGAGCGAACGAGACGGTGAGGCGGATGAAGGCTCCACCTACGGGCAGTTGAGATGGTTGAGATCATTCGGAAGTGATCGTTACGGTAAACTGCTGATCCGCAAGACACCCTGACGTTGATTTATTGCTGGACAGAAGGCTGGCTTCTGATAAACAAAAACATGCTCACAGCCACACACCCCCACATGCACAACCTTCCCGCATTCCAGCCCGATGAGCCGTGGAAGATTGCATTTGATCGTTAGATTATTGTCCAGAGGTAAAGGATGTTTTGCATTCGGGGTGGCTTTTGCATTCTTGATGTGTCCATACCATGGTACGGTTCAAAACAATATTGCCTTTTGCTCGGTTCAGGCGGAGTCATTAAGCCCACCTAACAAGGGCCACGTTATTTATAGCAGCAAATGTTCAATGGTGACGAAGCGTGCGGATTAAATAAACAACTTTCGTAATTCACTCGCTCACGCTTGAGCGGGTTGTTTATTTGCTTCCAGTTCGAGGTGGAAATATTTTAACAAAATTTTAATAATCTGTTTCATTTGCTGTTTTAAGAACGTACCAGGCGTCTCCATCGCAGGTAGGAGAATTATTTCGTTTTTTTTTTCACGAAAAGGCACCTCGAAATAAATTTTCACCTCCCAATGCCGTACGTACGTACGTACGTACAGTTTCAAACATATTGAACGAAAACCAAATTCCCCAATGGCAAGCAGAATGCAAGAAGAACGGTGAAAACATCTCGCACCCACTTCGCAAAAAAAATATCAAATATCCTTTTATGAACATTTCCACTTGTTTATGTTATTGAGTTTGGCGAACGCGCACTGTTCCTCTAGTTGCGAGAAAATTTTACCATGTGCCACCTTACAATAATCGCGTGAAAATGTGTTCTGCCCCGCCCCGCGTGTGTTTTCCGCCACCCGGTGCCGGTGCCATTGCCACAATTGTCGTAAAACTCTTCGCGCTCTCAAAAAACGCTATCAGCTACCGCCGTCTTGCCTCGTACAATCAGTGTGGATGGTTTTTGAGGGGGGAGGAGGGGGAGGTGTGGAGGAGTGTGGTAATAAAAAAAGGTAACTGTAATAGCGAACGATGATTTCATTTCGTGATAAAGGTGTTACACATTTCACACCACGCAAACGGTAGCGCACCTACCTTCGGAAGCTGCTTTCCAATGAAATGCGATTATTTAGCGGCGGGAACCATGGCAGCGTAAGGGTTAGCACTGCAAGGGATGCGGTAAAAGGAAAAAGGTGACGATGGTGTCATGGCGGGAAATGAGAATTCAAGAAATGGTAAACAATTCGCTAAACGACATTCGAACGCAACCCGACCCGTTCTGGCAGCCCTTTTTGGGGCAGCCGTACCACACCGAAGCTAACGAAGAATTTATCTGAAGAAAATGCTCTCGCTTACCGAATCGCTTCCACAATGGTTAAGTGACGGATAAACGGCACCGAATTGCCGCAAGCCACGGCACACGGCATCGAGACGCGAATGCTCAATCCTTTTTCTTTTGGATCGGGAGTTTTGCGAACCGGTTCGTTGTCTGATATCGGGGGCTTGCAGCGAAGGCATGCTTGGAACCGTTCCTAATCCCTTCACAAGGGTACAATTTTTGCTTTCCGACAAAAAGCGGCTCCAACCTGCTATTTTCTCTATTTAGCACAAATCTTTACACTTCATCTTGCGACAAGAACGCGTTCTGTTTTCTTTGCCACTCTCCGACTCTTTGCCGCGGCGGAAAAGGAATTCAATCCGCACAGCGCCGGTACCGGCACTCCCTTCGCGAGAACCTGCTGAATGGCATATTTTGTTTCGAACCGGCACATTTTCAACCGACCGTTCGTTGACGCAACCAGTTCCATCATGCGGAACTCGTTAAAGTGCAGCCGTAGCTTCCCTCCGAGCGCGAGCCTGTCGTTGCTGCTCTCCGCAACTGTTCCGCAACGCAACGAACGAGCAGGGCTTACGGCTAAGGAAACTTTTAATGAATCTCGGTGCCTTTGCCCAAATCTTTGCCCCATTTCGTGCGCGATCTTTCGCTTGCAGTTGCGCGCGCCTTGTGCGAAGCGGAAAAGAGGGAAGTGATTTAAGAAACGGGCGAATAGACGGCAGGGCACGGCGCATTCTCTAGGCGCATTCGGGCCCATTTCGCCATATCGCTTTGGATCCGGGTGACGATTCCTCCAAAATGCCTTCACTCATCGGCCCGGTAGGTGGAGGACAGCAGCAAGTACAACAAAGAAGAAAAAAAACACCCTCTGCTGCAGCATGGTAATGGGTGAGAAACTCTCGGAAAAACCGCCCCAAGGTGTTTCTTATTACAAATAATGGGAGCTTAAATTCTTATCCGGTAGCAAAACTCTCGCTACTCGATTAAGTTTTCAGCGGCAAGCTTTCGCGAATCCGGCGAAAATTCGCTGTGACGGTAATTACTTTGCGCGCGGATATTTGCCAATGATAGAGATATCGTACCCGTGCCGGTCGTTTCTTGTTTTTGAAACGCTTGTTAGTTGTTTTGTGAGCGGTGCTGGTGCGAACTTTGCACAAAGCATTTAATTCTGCTGTTTTGTTAATTATCCTCTATTATAAATGACAAATAAACCTAATGAAACAATTCATGTGGAAATTCATTTGCTAGCCTGGGAAGAGCTGTGCTGACATCTTTTCAACACTAGATGGTTCGCCATTTTGTAGCTTTAATATCACAATTATTTAATTAGCCCGACAAGAGCAAACCCCGAAAAGAGAATTATCTGCAAAAGGCGATAACGTATTGTTAACAAAACTTGCAGGGCAGCTTTATTTCAATTCTAAACCGTAATTATGGGGTAAGGCACATTTTCGCATAATTTTTTTACGATCAAAAGCACCCAAATAGTTTACTTGAAAGCCATACTGAAGTTTTCCAGCTGCATAACCAAGTCAATCCTCGGAAAGTTTACGCTATTCAGCATCATTATAAAACAGCGCCCTTTTCCGGAAACATGCGAATTGAATTTCATGTAACTTGAATCATTCATAGCGTCTTTTCTCTGCCTCCCTTTCGTGTGACAGGTCCAACCCAAAAAGGTAACATGTAAAGTTTTGTTTCTAAGGTGCAGAAAGCAACAACACCCGAAGCCCATCGCTTTAAGCTGCCCGCCCTTAAAGCGTAGATTGTTTTTTTCGCATCGTCGTTCGCTTTCCCGTAGGATGGCTCCAACTTTTCTATCATCACCCGGGGACGGGTGAAAGTGAAATAATAGATTTTCGAAAGCTTAGCGCATTTTCGCATTCCGCAAAAATGTTGCCCCGAAAAACGCGCACACGGACCCGTTCGCCGAAACGTATGACAACCGGTGATGAGTACGCTGAATGAATAATTTATTAGCATCCGCATTCACACCCCGACCAGCGTGCGGCGACCAGCATCGACGTGCTCTCCGTTCGATGGTTCGTCCTTCCGCACCACCCTAGCTCTCCCGGTTCCATAACTCACACCCCGCTGGAAGGGAGCGAAGATAACTTTATTATAGCGCGAACGCTCTGTGCACCGTGTGGCTGGGTGTCACTCGTGGTGTCGGCGTTACGACGATGGGTTTGGTGTCCGCGCTCTACCATTCTTCCTTCTGTATGATGCGCCGCCATTGGCTCACGTGAAAAGAAAGAAACTTTGCACCGACAGTGTGACGAAACAATGATGAATGGTCCGTTCGAGGTGATTATATGAAAAAATAACCATTACCTGCTTAGCCCGACTTTGCAAAGCAGATCGAAAAATAGCCGCACGAAATTAGGGACGCGAGAAACAAAAGGAAAACTAGCAGATAAGGCAGCCGTGATGGGGTAGCAAAACATTAAAAGAGGGCGAACACGAGCAGGGCGGGCATAAAAGCATAAGCACGTCCGAGCGCCACATTAAAACCTATTCGCGCAGCACAATAAACTCCAGGAACCGGGGCTTTGCTTGGGGAAGCCCGGCAGTCCTTGAGGCGTGATGCTCTGACCGGTTTCGGGATGTGTCACAATGTTTCATCTCGAGCATGTTTTCCTGTCAACGCAAAGGCACACATAACACACACATAGACAAATAGGCGCGAGAGCGCCGGGTAAAGCAAACAGGACACAAATAACGAGCTCAAGACGCAAGGCATCACCTAATAAAGGAATTAGATTATAATTAAGAAAGTTTATCCTTTTCACCCCGTTGCGCTTGTTGCGCCCTTGTTCGTCCGCTTGCTGAACTCACTTACTTTAATCTCTCTCGTTCCATTTTGCTCCCGCTCGCGAAGGGTGGGTGAGCCGTCGTCGGGTCAACAGGAATCATCAGCAGCAACAAAGCACTAATTTCTTCATCGAGCTAACCGAGCAGAACCGGGGCAGCTGGGTGGGAGGCAACGGAACGAACGAAAATGCCGGGCAGCGTTCAGCGGAAAGCAAACTCCCCGACGAACAAAACTGACCAGACTGTTCGAGAGAAACAAGCAGAAATTGATTCTAATTAGAGGAATTCATTTCTTGCCAGCTGGGTAGGACAGGATTGGGAGCTGATGCGGGACAGACATCCGGGGGGAAAGTCTGTGGTCCATGAAAATGCAGCTGGTTAAGAAGTTAACGTTCATTTCGCTGGTAAACAAGCGACAGCGTTTCCAAGGATGAAACGAGCATGGTTGTAATGACTTAAAAAGAAAATTAAAAATAAATATAAAGATGTAAACTTTTGCAAAGATAATTAGTTTGAAGAGGAACATAAATATTATCAGAACTTGTACCAATATCCTAGCCGTCGTAACATTTCAAGATTTTTGAAACGATTTTATTGCTTTACAATCATATTTTAGAGTGTATTCATTGAATTTCTTTCCTTGTTTAGCTCCTATCATTATTTAGCAATATTTCCATGGTACTGTAGAATACATTCAGTAATGTTAAATATACCTTATGAAATAATATCTTTAATTTGAGCATTCCCTGTTTTCGAAATATTCTGTGTAAAACTTTTAACCACCTACAGTCTTCCAGGCCCAAAGTACTAAAATACATTTTTGGAAGACACTTGAACGACCAACCGAAGCACTAATGGTGACAATCCACAAAATGACATGTACCGTAACTCGGCATTCCGACATGACAGTTTGTTCGGAGCACCATCGTTGACCCTATTTATTTTACAACTCACACTCATCCTCAAAACACGCTCTGACGAATGCACTATTCGGAAAAGAAAGATTCTTTCTTCGCTCCCCAAACATGCACTTCCAATTCCGTCGTATGACAAAGCTGCTTTTCGGGTGACGGACACAAGGAAACACTATGGAGGAAACGGGCAAAAGTGCAAAAAGTGCTTCGAGCAAACGATTCGCTAACAGTCCTCCATCCATCGAGCGGGAGTGTTTCCGAAACGTCGAGAGCTACAATTTTACATTGACGAACGTGCAGCTGCTTAAGAAACTTGCACACTTTCTCTTTGCTGCTGCAAGAAAACAAAAGAATCTCGTCCCAAACAACCGCATCGATGAGGACCAAACGAGCGCCGGAGAACTATTTTCCAACTCAACTTAATGTACCGTGTTATGTATTGAGCTGCACTGCACTGTACCGTTGACGAAGAGGCCAAGCTTTGGTGCCGATCCATCATGCTTGTATAACCATTTGGAGTGAGAAAAAATATCTTAACAACTTCGACCGGGCTTCGAGCAGTTTCTTTTGTTTGCAAACTCAATTTCCTTCCTGTTGAGTTACCGCCGCACAGTATTTATGATGAAAGCATTTCGGAAGTACCGGCACTTCAAGGTCCGGTTTTGTGCTCTCATCGAACTTTCTTCCCTCCCGTTGCTTTAACTCACAAGGGAGAAAAATCTTCGAAATACAATCGCCTCAGGTAATGCAATATACTGCACATATCAAACGACAAAACCCAACCGGCTAATGGTCAAATCAAGTGCAACTTTTCAATAAACAAACGAAGCAATGAAATAAGCAGGAAGCAAACATGCGAGATCCAACCCCCCTTCCCCCCCTTCTTTGTTCAAACACTTTGCTCAGTAAGCAGGAAAGGTTAAACACAGACTCCCATTACCGGGCCAGTAAAAGGCCAGTTGCTGATTGTTCGGACTGCACTAGCCCGAAGCGATTGTTTTCGGTGACAAAATGCGGTGAAGCCTACTACACCCAGTTCGGAACTCTCTGTGGGGTGGCTAAATCTGCTTCAACCTGCTAGGTACTTCCGCTCGGAAAGTTATAAATGCCTTCTGGTGCACCATAAATAACAATTGCCGGAAACCTCCGCAACTCCCGGCTCAACGGTTCATGCATTATTTCGTTACCCGCAGTCGAGTGCTCGAGCAACCGGTGTGTCGAGCTGGAAAATTCTATTCTTACCGATTTTCTTACACTGCAGACACTTTGCCCGCTAGCATTTGGTACTGAAAAGAGCACTCCACAATTGTACCGTGATATACAACTCCCCCCGTGCTCAGGTTAACGTTGTTTACCTGAGCTGATGGGAATGCAATCGAAATGCACTTTACTTTCCTCCGGGATATGAAAGAAAAAGACTCATACTTCTTATTGAGGTCAACATAAAAAAAATTGAGTATAGAATTCGGTGTCAGCCTTATTTTGAGTAGACTGTAATGACTTCACTATTTTGTACAAAAACTACAGGAATCAACCACACACTCCAAAAATAATGAGGAAATTGTTTCAAAAACGCATCCAATACTCATTAAGCGCGTAAAACGACAAAGGATTTATATTTCAAATCAAAGTTATTTCGATACGTCAGCAACACAGTAGGCTATTTCCTTTTCTTTCTCAGCACAATGCACAACCCATCACAACATCTTTAGCCCGCTCTAATCGATGTCTATTCACTCAATGATCCCGCCTTCGGTTCGCCAAGATTTATACGTCCCATAACGCCAATCGTGCGAACATTCCGCTCTCCCTGCTAATTTTATCCACGTACGCTTGAACGTTACATTTAATTAACTTTCCTCGCAATCATTACGAATGCCTTACCAGCAAGTAGCAGCATCAGGCCGTGAACCAGATGAGCAAGGCTTATTATTTCACGGTTCAACGATAAGCCCAAACTAGTGGCTACGGTTGGTTCGCTTTACGATCGGCTCGCCTCCACCACCGATTCTATCAAGTCAGATCACGTAGCGAGTCCCGGTCGAGGAAGCCGGAATGCCGTTCAACTGAAATCCCTCGCCCACCTTCAGCCCAGCCCCAACACGGTTGAACATTTTTATGGTCCACTTAACGAGTGCATCAAAATGACAGCGGCTAGCAGAAATGGTTTCGTTTGTTCTGTGCCTGTGCCATTTGCCCTCATCACCGGCTGCAGTAAATTGTAGCTGTACGATTTACGACCAATATTCGCGATCCTTTTTGCCGCGAGAAGCAAGAAATCCGAGACTGCCTGGTGCTGACTTCCGCTCTTCCATCTGTAAACCCTGATGACTGCTGATATGCGATAAAAGCAAATCGTTTGAATGCACGAAGGAAGAAACGCTCGACGAACGATGTGGCATTGAAATTGTGAGCTTTACCGTGTGCATAATTTTCGCAATCCCTCAAGACTCTTCGTTTGTAGCACTGGTTTCCTGTCTTTCATGGTAGTTTCAATGCAAGCAATAAAAATTAATTAAAACACAGACACAGCACACACACACAGCTTCAGCATTCATTGGTACCTGCTACTAAGAAGGTTGAGCTTGCATAGACCTGTCAATTACATTAGTCTAGATAAACATACGACAAAGTTTACTTTGCAACTTTGACTTGACTCCGAGAGATGTTTGATTGCTTTAAACGTCCTATTTTTCCCATTTTTTCAAGCGGTTGGTTCCTACTTACGGGAAATATAAGCTTCCATCCAGGAAAAGTCTAAAAGAGTAGAAAACATTTAATCCAAATCACCTTCCCTGAGTGTCCATGAAGCCCTCATCGATGGGTAAACGATACGGAGTCATCACTTTCAAATTACACTTGAAACTGCTGCGACCATCCTAACGTGCTTCCCTTCCAAACACAACACAAGACTGGTGGAACAATGAATCACTTTAGTCGTGTGATCCCCTTCCAGTGTTCAGTGCCGGTACGGTCAAACGGTAAATGAATCTTCATCATCTTCCTGCAGCGTTCCGGCTGGCGAAAACATCAACGTTGACGACGCTACTTACGCGCCTTCAAACGGCACGATAAAAACCGTCCTCACCATGCTGCTTCGCCGAAAACTGAACGCTCCCTTAAGCGCATCAATCCATAAAAGCCTCCAGCACTACACCAGAGCCAGGTCGTCTTCGGAGCGCTGTGGCAATGACAAAGAGCTAAGGATAACGAAAATTTATTAGAAACCACCCGATGCAACCCGTTGCAACTCTCAGGGACGGTACCGGGAGCGTCATCTTATCAGCTCCGAACGATCCTGCAAGTCAGGAAAGACCAATCAGTTGGGCAGAAAATTAGACGATGATAGATTGTGCGTGCACTTAAAACAGGATGTGGAAGGCGACTGTGGTTGCTCTCTCCGCTACAGGAGCGTACTAGAGGCCAGGACATCGGGTAAGCTTACAGTTTTCCGTTGACAGGCAATCCTTTTCACAAACACATTTCTCATTAAAGTTGATCGATGCAATGCACTTCTGGGGACATTGTTTGATGCTATTGATGACGGTGTTTGACACTTAAAGGAGACGGTTCAAACGAGCGTCCTTTTGTGCATGTAAACATTAAACTAACTTGGTGTAATTTTAACCAAAGATATATTCGTGATATGTATGAGATGCCTATTGAAAATGATAATCAAGTAAATTAACCAACTAGAATGTTCTTGGAATAAAAAATATAGTATTTGATTCAACAAATGTGATGAAGCTCCTTTGATGCACCAGAACGAACGAAATAAGCTTATAACTGACAGTAAAAGCTAGCTAATGAAAAAACGATTTGCCTCCATGGACCTGAAGGATATTTCATTAACGCAACCACATTCGCTCCATTCAGGTGATGTATGTATTAATCATGGCCGAGCCAGCGTCCTCTAAGCAGCCTACTGTTTATCTACTTCCTAACGCTCTGGACCGACGCCACAATGATTAATGTGCCATGTGTACATCATTAATAATTTTCTGCAGGTGTTATGTTTGTATAAGCCGACGGTAATTCCACTCTCAATCATCCCTTACATTATGTTTTATTCAATCGGAAAGTGAATGATAAAAATAGTTCATCAAATCATTATCAGCAGCGACAACGTCATTAATTGAGCAGCGTCCATTGTCAATGCTTCATAGCGGCAAACTGCCAAACACATATTTACACGCGTTAAAGTAGGTTGTTTTCCGCTGGAGCAGCAACAGAACTAGCAGCACTTCTGTACCAGCCAACACCGACCGACATGCTGCTGCTGTGTTCTATTTACTTCAATCTGCTACTCAGCTACACCACCGGCCTTGTGCCGTTTCGTTACAACTTTCACAAAAGACGCTTCGACACCTGCAAACCGTTTGTGCCGGTTGCAACCATACTGCTGCTCTTGTTTGCCGGTGTACAATATAAATTCGGCCGGTTGCCCGAACACATGAAGATCGCTAAGGTGGGCATGCAGAACATACTACATGCGGTAGAAAACTTGGTTCTCAACGGCAACTGCGTTCTGATCGCCGTGCAACAATTGCTATTTCTCGATACCTATCGTCAGCTTCTTACCGACCTGCTGACAAGTGTACATTCCCTGGCCCGCCGCCGCACAGTTGGACTCGCCATGCAAGTGCAACTGTTCACCCAGCTCGTGCTGCTCCCGTGTGCCACCTACACGCTTCATGTCAGTGTCTACATAACGCTGGTTGAATGGTCGGAAATCAACATTGTCCATGGGGTGCTGTTTATGGTCAGCCTCATACCCAACATCGCACACGTGAACAACTTTTACGCCCTGCTCTTTATGCAGCGAGTGATGCTCGGGGAAATCAACGACAAACTTACCAACCTGTGGACCATCTGCATACGGTCTGAGACAAGGAACGCATCGTCTCCTTTATCCCAACGTCTTCAAGTGCTCCTGAAAGAGTATCAGAAATGCGCCGGCAGCGTGCAGAAGCTCTTGCCATACTACTCGCTCTCAGTGGCGCTGTATTTGCTTATTTTGTTCCAAGAGCTCATGTCGAAGGTTCATATCCCGACGGGAAACAAGGCAACGGGCTTTTAAGAACCAAAGCGAACATCTTGCCAATTTCTCTCTAATCTGCTTTATCTCTTTCTCTTCCTCTCTCTCTCTCTCTCTTTCTGACGTTTCTTTTTGTTTCAACCCTTTTAAGTTCTTCTATCAATTTACTCACTTTTACACACTCTCGATGGGGATTATTGTCCCGAACATACTGGAGGTTTTGGGTACCTTGATGATTGTAGTATACGGGCTGGATACGGCACAACTGATTTCCATGTGTTATGCCATGTCTGAAGAGGTTTGATATCCTCTATGTAGCCTCAAATGTATTTCATTTGGGTCAGTTTCACCTTCACGCTTTTCTCAAATGTTTAAAACAGAGTCAAAGGATTAAATCAGCTGTACATCGACTTTCGCTGATTCCCGGTCAGGATAAATACTTCCACAGCACGGTGAAGGCTTTTCTATTGTCACTTAATCACTCGATGCTTAAAATAACTATCGCTGGCATGTTTACGATAGACTTTGAACTGCTCACGGGGGTAAGAAAAGCTGCTTCTGATATGTACGGGTATTAAGCTAATTTCACTCGATTCCAGATGGTGGCAGCCATTTCTAACTTCGTCGTACTTTTGATGCAGTTCCACATTGACTACAGCAAGAGCAGGATCTCGTACTGGAATAGCAATGATACATCAAAATCAATCGTTGCCTAAAGTCCAGGTACTTGGGCCACAATTCATGCTCGAAGACAGTTCAAATAGTCCAACATTGATTGGCATCTCTAGAAGAAGAATAAAAACCAGACATAATGATTGAAATAAAATCCACACACCAATAGCGTTAAGTCATGAGGCAAACATGCCACAATGGCATCAGCTATAAGTTGCATGGAATTACATATAGCCTAAGCCCATGCAATTAGTGCTATAGTGTGAGTACCTTGGACATTTTGTGTTCTGACAACAATTTTCAGCGTACTTTTTTAACGGCAGAAAACGAAAGAAATCGATCATAAGCTATCTACATCTAACTTATAACTTACCAAATATACTATAATATTTATAAAAATATTCCCTAGGAACCATTATGAATTATCTACACGTGATATGTTTGTGTAAGCGATTGTGAATTTCACTCTCATAATGAACCTTTATTATGTTTTATTCAAACACCAAGTTAATAATTAGATCAGGCCATTATATCATTATCCATAAACCAATCGGATCATTGACTGAATAGTCACCGCTTACAATGCTTTATAGCTACAAGACCTTAAAATATATTAACATACTACAGTGTATGTTGTTTTCCGGTGCAGTTGATAGTGAGCTAGCGGCACTCCCGTGTCTGCCCACGCCGTCCGACATGCTGCTGAAGTTTTCCATCAACTTTAATCTGCTGCTCAGCTACACCACCGGCCTAGTACCGTTCCGTTACAACTTTCACAAAAGACGCTTCGACACCTGCAAACCTTGCGAGCCGTTTGCGGCCTTACTGTTAATTCTACTCGCCGGAGTACAATATAAACTAGGCCGTCTACCCGGGCGCATGAAGATCCCCAAAGTGGGCATGCAGAACATCATACATATGGGAAAAAACTTGATCCTCAATGGCAACTGCGTTCTGATCGCCGAGCAACAATTGTTATTTCTCGATACCTATCGTCAGCTTCTTACCGACCTGCTGACAAGGGTACATTCCCTGGCCCGCCGCCGCACAGTTGGACTCGCCATGCAAGTGCAACTGTTCACCCAGCTCGTGCTGCTCCCGTGTGCCACCTACACGCTTCATGTCAGTATCTACATAACGCTGGTTGAATGGTCGGAAATCAACATTGTCCATGGGGTGCTGTTTATGGTCAGCCTCATACCCAACATCGCACACGTGAACAACTTTTACGCCCTGCTCTTTATGCAGCGAGTGATGCTCGGGGAAATCAACGACAAACTTAACAACGTGTGGACCATCTGCATACGGACTAAGGCTAGCAATAAATTGAATTCAATGTCCCATTGCCTTCAGATTCACCTGTACGAGTATCAACAATGCGCTAGCAGCGTGCAGAAGCTCTTGCCATACTACTCGCTCTCAGTGGCGCTATACTTATTGATTTTGTTCCAAGAGCTCTTGTCCAAGGTTGCGTCACTAGTAAAATAGCTAACACCTTACCGATATATTACTTACCTTCTGTCTTATATGTCTTTTTTGTTAAATGTTTTAATTCTTTTAAGATTTTCTACCAATTTACTCACTTTTACACACTTTCGAATGGATATCCTAGTCCGAATATGCTGGCGGTCTTAGGAGTGGCGACGATTTCAGTGTACGGAATTAATACATTTCAG
>KB670724.1:131403-177384 GCA_000349105.1 Anopheles epiroticus
AGCGTGCAGAAGCTCTTGCCATACTACTCGCTCTCAGTGGCGCTATACTTATTGATTTTGTTCCAAGAGCTCTTGTCCAAGGTTGCGTCACTAGTAAAATAGCTAACACCTTACCGATATATTACTTACCTTCTGTCTTATATGTCTTTTTTCTTAAATGTTTCAATTCTTTTAAGATTTTCTACCAATTTACTCACTATTACACACTTTCGAATGGATATCCAAGTCCGAATATGCTGGCGGTCGTAGGAGTGGCGACGATTTCAGTGTACGGAATTAATACATTTCAGCTTTTTTCCCTGTGCTTTGCCATGTCTGAAGAGGTATTACATCTGCATATTTTTTATTTTATTAATACCTTTTAATTATGTATCATTTACATGATTTCCTCATTTTTTTTTCAAACAGAGTCTAAGGATAAAATCAACCGTACATAGACTTTCGCTCATTCCCGGTCAGGATAAATACTTCCACGATACTGTTAAGACTTTCTTGATGTCACTTAATCACTCGATGCTTAAAATAACTATCGCTGGCATGTTCACGATGGACTTTGAACTGCTCGCGGGGGTAAGACTAGTTGCATTCGGTATAGAGAAATGCGTAACCAAAATGTTTTCCAGATGCTAGCAGCCATTTCTAACTTCGTCGTACTATTGATGCAGTTCCACATTGACTACAGCAAGAGCAAGATGTCATTCGCCTCACACCCAGCCAACGACTAGTCGCTGAATAAAATCTACCAGTCACACGCTCTTAGCTGATCGAACTTTTCGCCACGGTGTCTGAACGAGTACAATCAAACTTCCCCTACGTTCGATTGTTTCCAAGGAATGTTATTGAACGGTAGATGAAATAACACAAACAAAATGTTGTGCTGGCCGAACGTTTATAGCATATATTTTTCAAGTGTATTTTTGGGAGCCATTAAGCCTCCCACGCAACCCACAAAATGATGATGCGCACATTGGATACCATCCGTCTTGTAGTAACGAATCTGAAAGATCCCTACTTTTGTTTTATTACTTAGAGCTGGTTCATATCGATGCCACATAATTAGTTTTTTTTAATAGATAACAGATAACGATGAAAACCAGCGCATTGAATAATTCTATTTAAAAAAGGGGATTCATAGCCATCGCTCTGTCAGCTCTGGACTATCTTGTTAACTCGTATGTCCTTTCGAATAAGCTTTTGATTGTCTTCATTCGTAGCTTACAAGTGCTTAGATTTGAAGGGAAAATTATTATTTCCGTTTTCCAATCATCAAGCTGTTATTCCAGCGTTGTTGTTGTTGTTGTTGTTGTTGTTGTTGTTAGAGGCTAACGACTTGTTGAAAGTTCTTTCGCCTTCAATCCAACATTGGAAGCATAAATAGTCTGTCTAATCTTTACACGAACGTACTCTAAGTCTTCATTAAACATCCTTTTTAGCCAATACAACCTCACTGGATATAGTAAGCTCATGAAACTATGACTACAAAAAAATATCATACAAATCTGCAGTGCCTCATTAGCTGCGTCAACGAAAATATTCATCAATTGCTCTTCCAAACCACAATGCTCCATAAAAGGCACCACCACGAGGACTTTAAGCTTCATCGTCGCCAATTCATTTCATTGTTGCTAAGTGAACTCATTTCGGTCCCCAGTTTCATCCCAACCCAGTGGCCCTCCAGTGCCGATAAAACTCACAACAGCCACCAGAACAAACCCGCAAGCGCCCAACCGCCTAATGAGCGGAAAGGCTTTCGACGAACCAGTCCGGAACTTTGCCCACGCACCAGGGATGGCGCGTTCTCGTTACGAACGATGGTTGCTTAAGCCATCCATACCGCACGGAACAGTAGGCGACCTAATGGACTGACCACAATCATCAGTCACTGTTTGTTCACTGCCCGGTCCCGGAGCGGATGCCTGCGGTGACACCGACGCCGTCGTACTTCATCGCGATACCCGCCCCCCCCACCCCTCTTGCACTTACCGTTTCTAGCATTTTAATTAACTATAAAAAGGAAGCATTTTTACACTTCATTTTCTATTTGCCAAGTTAATTAAACTTGATTTCGTCCCCGCCTGCGTTCGTTAGTTCGTTCCCGCGACAGCGCCCGCACCAGCGCGGCAGAAAAAAAAAACAAGCAAGCGACACTTTTCAGCTTCGTCTCTCTTTCAGCTTCGTCCGTTGATATACTGCTCTTCACTAATCGTGTACTCTTTTTTATCATCTCCTTTTCCCGCAACCCAACTCTACTCGAATGCATCGAGACGTCATCTTTACCATCATTACCACGTCTAACTGACTTTATTCAACCACTCCCGCCGTGCCCCGATTGCCAACGCATGGAAAACCCGCGTCAGAAATTAACTTTTCACCGGTTTGCATTTCATTTGCTCTGCGGTTCCGGTACCCACCTGTTATGCTTTTCACTGGAGTCCGGGCAGCACTCGACGCGTCACTTGGACGTAGTTCATCGCGCTACAGCAATACCGCCCCGCGAGACACCACTCTCCACTATCCACACGATCTTGAACAAGCTAATTCACCAATGCTCGAGTCGGTTGTCGCTTGATGAAGCGTGACCGACAGCTGTAGATATCTCGCTTTGCCTCACGAATGTTCCACCTGTCGATTTTGTTGTTTGTGCATCAGACGAACGATACTTTCTTTTGTTTCCGAGCAGCAGCGGTCCGGGTTGCATGTCTTGCAAGCGTTCTATCAAGAACGAGTAAGGGTTCCGTGCTACAGTGCACTTATTTTCAAACGAAACTATACGATACATTAAGGTTGATTAGTGTTCTAGAGAGATCCCAGTGCCATTAGAAGGGGCATTACAAAATACATTTTTGTTATGGCATTATTACTAAACGGTGAAATTTAATGACAAATTCTCCTTTTTCTTCGTCTTAATTAATGCATATAAAAGCATTTAAGCTAAAAGCTCTAAGTGTTTCTTAATAAGCTCCGAAATGATGTAGAGATTTCTCAAATATTGCGCTCAAAATGGCCGTTTGGTCACTATGTTGATGGTGATAGCTATAATTCTTTTCGTATCTCTATTTCTTGCTCTACGTCACGCTGGCTAACCGTGATTTATATAGACTTATTATTATTAGTATCTCGTGGATTTAAAGTCAATGTTCACATCTGGCAAATGGTTTGAATGGGATTTCAACCCTGATTGAACCACCCTTACTGATACCCAATTGTACATTGTTTTCCACAAACAGTAGATTTTTTTTTGTTTTTTATTAAAAGCATAAAGGCAAAGTATTACCTTATTACCATGGAATTGTATTACGATACAAGTCCGCATAAAGAAAACAAATAAATAAAACTCCGATTCCGGCTTTGTTTGCCTCAAACACGATTTAAAACTATTTACTAAAAGAGCATTTCACGAAACATCCCCCACACAGCGTTCGCCATCTGGTTCCGCATTAAAAAAATCCCTTCAACTTCAACCATCGTGCTTCTTCACCTCGCTTTATCGCAACTGACTTTCCAGGGACAAGGATTATGTCAATAATCGTATCGATGTCCTGTTCGTTCGGTTTGTGGTTTATCGTTTCAGTTCGGGCAGTTCAACACTGGCCTCCCTACGCATATAGTGACCCCGGCTCTGTTGGTGTGCCAGTGCAATCAATTATGGTCGAATGATTCCGATCGACCACCAAACTGGTGCCCCCTGCCCAGTGTTAAAAAATGCCCACTGCACGAAGGAGGGGAAGCTCATTATCACCTACACCTTCCAGTCACCGGTCTCACCCTAAACCGCAGCGCTCCTATTGTCGCCCCAGAACAATAACCTCCGGTGAGTGCCAGCTTCCCAACGAGGATCCGTAATTAACCCGCGTTTTACTGCCCACGGGAGTTCATTTTGCCGTCCGGTGACTGCATCGTCACCAGCTCCCGCGCCTCCGTCCGGTCAAAACCGATGACAAGTGTTGGACGAGGTCCGCATGCCCAACCCCGAAACGCCCGGCTGGGATTGAACTTCGATAAGGGATCATTGAAATGGATGGTTGCTGCAATGGTTTTGCTGCATGGCACCGGCTCCCTTGCCACACCCCGACCACAAGCACTGTATTAAATGCACCAAATCCCCGGGCAGGGCCATTGCGCTGGTAAAGGCACACCCTCCTTCCGGACCCACACCAACGAGCTCTGTTTGCAGGGATTTCGATTCTTTCGCTGGTAGCGTAATTTATTAACCATACGATGATGTGGCCGAGTGCTTCCTTCATTGCGCACCGTGTAAATATCGGTTTGCTTGTCCCGTGTTTGTAAACAGCATAATTGAATTCCATCTTTTTTAATCATTCCTTCATTGGTTTCTGATTTATTTGAGTAGGTTTTCCGATAGTGGCCTCTTTTGCGGGTGCATGGGAACGCTCATTTTCTTCCCATTATCTGCAAAATTCGCGCAACTCGTGTACTCATTTCAGACCATCTGTCAGCTCCGGCGTACGTACGATCCGTGCGTGTGGATGTGTTGGCTGTACCATCGTTGAGTTTATTCAATTAATTAAACGTAACCGATTCGACCGGCCGGTACAACGTATCTGGAACTCGCTCCGATGTGTTGAGGTAGCAGTGGCTGATGAAATTTCACCAAGCTTTAGTTCGAGGAGTGCGCCAGGCACGCAAGGGGTACCTTTGGTGTGTACATTTTTAACCAATTCAATAACGTTCTGTTTGCAATCCATGAAAGCTCGCCTCCCTTTCCCAAAATTCTATCGCGTGTATGTCATATGAAATTATTTTTTAATTATTTCTCGTGTACGGATTGTGGATTTACGAGGTGGTGGGATGCTGCATTGTACACGCATGAAGCTCCTGAAACATTGATGCGTTTACCGAGGCTGAAAAGCGAAGCGACATCTCCCTCAGCGAGACGATTCGCTCCTGTTTTTAAATCCACCAAAACCAAATTTTAAAGCAAAACACGGACAAACGGGACAGCAGCTGGGGACGCCAGAAAAATAATTCACACATACACGGGCCAATTTTGTGTAATGATGAAAGCAGCGAGCAATACCATTACCGATGCTTCATTAAAGTAGTCAAATTAAAGCTGCTCGTAAAGCCTGCTGTACACGACAGTGCACGAGGTACCTTTTAATAATTTCAAAGTTTGTACAATCAACTTTAGCTTTAAGAAGAGTTTCTCTAAAACACAGCAATCATAGTAATACGAAAGTGAAAAAAATGCAGCATGAATAAGGTATCAGTAAAGGTGTGCTTTAGAAAAAGAATAACAATACAACTAAAGACAAAAACGCCTCAAGTTATGCAAACTGCTTTACAAATATTCTGTTTTAAATCACTTTGCCATCTTAAACCATACTTGAGCTATCATTCTATCTACTATAGAACTTCTATTTTCCAGAATAATCCAACTTTTAATCCCTTTGCCTGTCTTCCGAACCAAAAAAGGCCTTCTATTAAAACCACTAAACAAGTTTAGACCTCATCTGCGGTATCCTCTACATGAAGTCTCCGAATGCAAGCATTTCCCTGTATACTAGATTCTAATCCACCCCGTGAGAAAACGTAACACTGACGACAACGGATCACTTCACCAGCAGTACTGCACAGATGATAATGTTAACAATGATGACGCTGATAATCGAGAGTCTTTTGCCTTTTGCGTTGCGACGCTTTGATGCTCTCGAGACCTTTTCCAAAAAACTACAACGTAAAGAATGCTTTCAGCAATTTGCCTACCGCCGACTGGATTGTTTACAGCGCTGTTCCTTCGTGCCGCAGTAGGTAGCAAGCATGCCGTAAAAGGTTTTTGTTTTGTTTTATTTTTTTACGCAAGTGTTGTTTTGTTTTGTGCTTTTCGGTTGTTTTTTTTTGCTTTTCAATTCACAACCGATCGGACTTGGTCGAACGGCCTGTTCATCCTCCAAAATCGAAATCGGGGTTGCGAATGTGGAAATGTTGCGTTCCCGAAAGGGATGCGGAAGGTTCTAATGAAATTTAATCAAAAGTTTCCCAATTTCGACCCTAGTTTGGGGCTAGTTTTCTCTCTCTCTCTCTTTTTATCTCCCTATTTCTCTTCATCTCTCTTATTTCTTCCCTAGCCTTTACCAGTATTTTGTTTCGAAAAAAGTTTACACTCGAACAATACGGTTCGGCATGCGGGCAAGCCAGCCTTACTAGCAAGCACCAGCTGCTTCCTTCCGGTTCGATTACTTTGAACCTTTTCTCTTGTGGTCATCGCTTCTCCGCCGCTCGGCCAACTCCATTGGTGTAATGTTGGCTTCGGTGGTTTTGTTCCGTCTGTCGGCTTTTGTTTTTTTTTTTTTTTCGTTCGTTCGGTCGCTTCATTTCGTCCAGGCACTCTTTTTCCCCGGGGCTGTTATTGTTTTGCTCCACTCAAACGAAGAAGGAGACGACGTTTTCTGGGACGGTGGTTTTTTATTGTTTGCTAGGTTACTTACAGCTTTACAAATGCTAGAAAAACTTTTCAACGGCAAAGAGGAAAAGAGGACGCCGTCCGATTCCTCACTCCTTGATTCTTCACCGAAATAATGTGGTTTATTCATTATTTATTCCTTTTTCATGCAGCTTTTTCAGCGAATGAAGTGTCCCACAATTCGGGTGAGACTAATCTGTGGTTTTTATTTTCAAGCTTCATTTTGTTTTTTTTTCTCCTCTCAATTCATGATGCCGATAATTTGAATAGTTTTTAAATTGCTCTTCGAAATAGTTCCACACGTTGTTCCGAATCGGGACACACTAAGTTCTACTTTATAAACCGATCTTCATCTAACTGAACTGGACTGACAAACTGAAGCTCTGCTTTATAAACCGATCTTCATCTACAGCACAACAAAACACTTTCATGCATCTGGTGCACCCGGTGGCCACACATTTCATCCCCGAGAAGCATCAATTAACACGCCAAGTTTACCACTAATCACACCACACGCAGCTAACTAAGTGGAGCCTCCTAATGATTGCTGTTTACTTAGGGGCTACTTGCTACGCCACGCAGAGCGGTGTGAGAAAGAATTCTCACGAGACGGTCAAATACACGAGCCCGCGGTGTGTCGCTCTTCAGATCAAATAGTTGCGCCACCCATAACCTCATCCCCCACCATGGAACGAATATTATGGCAAGAGCAACAAATCGCTGACGCTGATTAAACATCCTAGGTATACGTAGGTAAACGTATCCTTCTTCACACGACCGAATCCCGGGTGCACAAAATAGTTCTCACACGGACATTTCGAACGTTTACCGGCTTGTGTGCGGGGTTTGCAGCGTTAGCCACACCGTTGCCGTAGAACTCGCGGACTGGCGCGGCAGATTCCGTAAATCCGTAAATCTAATCAACGCGCCCGCTGATGATAATCGTCTTTTTGGGTGGGAAAATGCATTGGAGCACATTCCAGCGCAGCTACTACCCGCATAGATAGGAATTCATTCCGAGCAGCGTCATAATTTGTGCTTCCTTCTGCCTACTCGTGCTCCCATTCCAAGTGGTCAGTCTGCAGCGCTCGCAGGCAGATCCAATTAACGATCGTCGTAGCTGCAGGTCGTATGTGATGCAGTCAGTGGTCAGTGCGATGTTCAAAACGAATCGGTACAGGAATGCAGTTGCATCAGTACCGATTTGCTCTCTTTATCTGTTTATCGCACACAAAGCGTTTATCGGGAGTAGAGTTGAAGGACGTTTTGGGACGATATAGAACCAGATGCTTATTGTCACTCATTTTGCTAACTACTGATATCAAAAGGAAGGTATAACGACCTTTGCGAGATATACTGGGATTGGGCACGGCATTTTGTGGTTGAAATTCTTCAATGTGTTCCTCGAAGATCTTAAATGTAACCTAGATAAGCATTAATTATTGGCTTACACTCTCAACATGGATTTGATTATAAAAACACTCTTCAAAGTTGTTCCCTGCATCTTCACTATATCGTCTCTTCCAAAAGTGAATTTACAATCTCTAAGTATAATTCAGAGAATTCGGTGCCTATCGAAATTAGTTTATTCAAGTGTAACCGCTACACACAACGACCCACGCCGATCGATTGAGTAAATGTAACCAGCTTTCGCAGTAACTCGATTGCTTCAAATCGTTTGCGACACTCTTCGGCAGCTCTCGTGTATCTAGCGATCTTCCGACGCGGGACACAAACCTTTGCGACACATTCGTCATGCAGATGATAACTATTTTTACCGCTTGCCTGCTGCTAACTACCCTGTTTGCCGGTTCCACGGCCTTTCGTAAGCTACAGTTTCAAAATTTAGAGCTTTACACCAAAAGTAAAACAACCTTTTCATATCATTCCCCTTCTTTGTCGTTAGAGTGCCCGGCCAACTCGGAATTCACCACCTTTGCGCAGTGCGATCTCTACTGTGGCATTCCTTGTGATTTCAAGGGTGTAAGCAACATTTGCCTCTGTCGTGATGGCTATTTGAAGGATCCGCAAACCATGCAGTGTGTACCCGAGAAAGAATGCTCGATACCGGAGGATGTTCCAGTTCTTCGCAGCGTCGGTACTTTCTCTTTTCAATGTTTTACTTAAGAAGGAATTCCTAGTTTGGATGACTCGATGCTTTAGCATTTAATGTAATAAAATAACATCTCGAGTTGAAAACTGATTGTGGTAATTTGATTGCTTATTGTTGCCATAGTTATTATTAATACTTATTATTAAAGTCTTATGAATAATACATTACAAAACAACCACATCCGCTTTTTTTCTTAGACATAACAACATTTTTTGGGTCACGACGTGCCTAAGTGATAAAGCACTTTGACTTTCTACGTTTAGGGATTCGATGCGAATGGGATTTGACCAATGCCAGTCCTTGGGAGATGGCATTAGTTAATACTTCCAAAATGATTTAATAAATCAACGAAAATGAGTTAACTAATTCAATTTTCAACAAGTCTTGTGTCACAAATAATCGAAACTGTCCAAGTTGATTTGGCTTCTGGACAAACCAAAGCCATTGTGCACTCAAAAATGGCACTATTTCCACGAACTCGTTCGATGTTATCAATTTACACAACTGTCAGGTCTGGTCTAACAACTTGAAACAGCTTGTACAAACAAGTGCCGCACTGCTTCAGCGCTAGCCAGAATCTCTTCGCCTCCATTACATTGCGTATTTTGTTAGCGAGCAGATCGTTTCATCAGTGCCAGAACCATGAAAGTGTCAATCGCAAAAATTTGCTCTGTTCTAGTGCTGATGGCACTGGTCGCACTAACGTCCAACGCTGCGAAGGTTTGTGATCCAATCTACGAAGAGTACACCGATAAGGCGCCTTGTGACGATAACTGTCAAAACATATGCACCCCGATGGAGGATTTCTGCGCCTGCCGTTTTGGATATCTGCGCGATCTTAGCACCGGAAAGTGTATACCCTCGGATCAGTGTACGCCGCTGCTTGAGCCAATCAAACTTGATTGCCTGGGACTGTAACGTCTTGCTGCTGATGGTGCAGAGAAAATAGCTCTAAGTTAATTGCCAGAAAAAGAGAGGAAATAAATATCAGTTACCTTCAAAATACAGGTCTTTTTCTATTCAGTATATCGTCGTTGGAAATTGTGAATACCGGGTCTATAATTTTTATAATACTGGAATGAAATAACGATATCTCAATTTAATTTTAATGGTTTTTTATCGCAATAGATAGAATGTATCTTCACTCCAGATATCAGCAGCAACAAGTTTATAGAAATCCCCTGTTTATGGATATACATGCTGTTTAGTGCTTATACGATAATTCAACCTACATTTTTTTAATTTTCTCTTTTTCTCATCAAGTTTTGCACAGCTACACTTTACATTCATGAATTACTTTTCTACATGTACGTTTTATTTAACCATTTCGTAATACATTTTTCAACAACTATCTCCAATCTCCAGATCGAGCTCTTTACAGAGGACATCTAGAGGTCCGTATGCACGGTCCCTTAGTGTACTGTCTTATGTAGCCCAGCTTACACGTGCAGGTTTCCCGTTTCGCTGACTCGCTAGTGATGGTACAGGTCCGCTCGGCGCACGTTGGTTGACACGCGTAAGAGTAGGTGTACTCTTCGAAATCCGAACACACTTGTATGTTGAGAACGGGTCGTTGTGATAGCGCTGTACAATGAAACACAATAAACCAAAAAATGTGTGACACAATATCAACAAGCTAAAAAAGCGTCCTATGAAGTCGCTATCTCTTCTGATTCTCAAAACTTACCAAAGCTACTGCACCAAGCGAGCAGCAGGAACAGCGCGCACAACTTTCCGTACATATGCATGGCGGAAGCGCTACAAAACGATAAGGACTGAAACGGAATCTTTCCAAACCGGTGCATTATAAGACGACATTGATCCTTTCACAATGTGCCGACTTTGCTTAGCCGGATTGCACAGCTGAAACAACAGACGCGAGTGTAAAATTCGCGTGAATTGTAGAAACCATTGTTGAAGAAAGCCCCGAATGTGTTATAAACAGCTTCCTTTTTTTCTCTGGAAAAAAGACTATTTGTCGATTGTTTGTGCTCTGCAAGCATGCTTACAACTTTAGCTGTCATGCTACGTTTCACGTGGGACGTGATTATCATGTATGAAAAACTTGGAAACGGAAGTGTTAATACGTGGTAGGACGAAGTAAATCAAAACAATTTACATTATTTGACACCTTTTTAAAAATAGAAACCCAATCTAACACTTACTCTAAATGTTAATAAAAAGTGTTTGGTAATCAGGAAAACAGATAACAAAAACGCCGTGATGTCTGACACTACGAAAAGTCGGCAAACAAAAGGAAAGTCGGCGGTTTCGTGCGTCCTGTGCGAGGCAACATAGTAATAAACATAAAATGTTTTAGCAGGAATTACAAAGAAAAATTGGCATAAATATTTTGTACAAAAAAAAACGGTTTAAAAGTTTTTGTCCATTACAATAGCTTTTCCCACTATTCAGTTTGAATGTTGTGCAAATTGCATACGCAAAGGCGCCCTAAAGCTCTCACGACGCCCTTCAGGTATTGAGCTTATAATTGATCAAGCTCTTTTTCAAATCACAATTATGCTCACCATTTATGGTAGATTCCATTGTAAAGCTATTTAATTATGTTAATTTTTTCATTAACCTTACTAAAAAACAAAATTACCATTATCTACCGATTAAAGCATACATTTGCACAGACTGTTATCACGAACGGGTTTATCTCGCCATAATAAGAAGCTTCAGGAACGCATTCTTTACCGCCCGTAAAAGCAGCCCTGCCTCACGGACAAATACAATGTTTTATCGATCGAACCGAATGTCCAAGTGCTGGCGTCGGGTCTCGATCTCGATCCACCTTGACCCAGTGCCCCACGCACTGCCATAATGCTGCGTTTGCTCTCTTTCGTGCCCGCTCTTCCGGGCGGCCAGACCGTCAATCACACCCGACCGAACGGCGTGCGTACGGCCGACCGTGCATACATCAAGCAACACCTGTCTCGAAGCTCGTCACCTTCCTTCCCCCAAACCCTGCCAACCGTACGCCAACGAAACAAAGCACACCGCGCCGCACTTCAATACCGTCTAGCGCTGCTAAATGCTGCGTAAGGCAAATTTTACGACTCTGTAAATCAGCTCACTTACACCCCGCGATCGCGTGTTGATTGGTGCTCGCTCGCTCTCTCCGTCTCTTTCTCTCTCTCTCTCTCTTTCCGTGCCGACACTTCCTATTTTTCCAGCAATTATTTTCTGAACCAACTTGCCACATCGCAACGTGAGCGAAGCGCAGGGCAGCCTTGCAGCCTCGGATGGAATTTCTTTAGCGCCTCGGTTGCCTTTGTTCGGTTCTAAAATGGGCACCAAAATTGTTGGTAGTCTGTGTTTGGGCCTTTCGCTGTCTCGCTCGCTCGACCCTCAGTTGTGTAATGAGTGTTTAGCCGTTGCCGATGTACACTGGATGTTGATGTAATGTGCTGCAACTTCTTCAATTTGTTTGCATTGGAAAGCACACGGCGAACAGCCTTGATCGATGCTGAATTTGTTGTAGCAATACAGCTTTAGACCTATCTCGCTCTACTTGTCACCTTATGTAAAACAGATATGCTCTAGACGTTGGTTCAGGCATGTTTACATTAATGCGGACATTGGCATTCCAACTTCACAAGTTCAACGTTTCCCGCAACCAAAGCAAAAGGGTCAATAGTCCTCCGACGCACCCAATGTCACATTCCGCAACATACTATGCTCGCCCAGCTTCCTGCTCGCCTGCAGCACCTGACCTTGGATACTTCGCACAACATTCACTCCCGCTACTACCAGCACGTTACTTTCACGCAATCACTGTATACCCTGGAGCTTCCCAGCGCCAAACAACAAAACCCTCCCGGGGAACCGGTTTGTCTCCAGATGGCGACCGCTCTACGTCAGCGAGCTTCTAGAAATATGATTCCCATTGCGTAAGTCCGGATCGCTCTCCGGGAATCTCCAGCCAGCCATCCGACCTGGCCGTACCCGGTACTCTGGCAAACGGAAAGTTCTCTATTCCTAGTTCTAGCGCAAACGTTTCCTTCTCCCGGAAGGGCTTCATCGTCCGAAGATGACTAACACAAGGTAAGGGTACGGTGCGCCAGCCAGCACTGCGGTGTAAATGGTCATTAAGCCAGCGCGCACAACGGCGAAGAGGATTCGCAAAACACACTCATGACGCAGCAGTATTTGCGTTCGATCTGATCGAGTGATTTTACCGCGCTCCGTTTCCACCACTCCGACCGTCCGGCGGCGCTGGGGCGGCTCTATCATTCCTCTCATTAACGCGCACCACCGAGTTTTTCGCGATCGCACACGGGGTACGCGCTGTCAGGGCGCGAGCTACACCGCCCAGTTCCCACTTGAATTCGCTCGCGATCGGTCGTCAGCTAAGGTGCGCGAGCGTGCGGGTTCGTCTCTTTGCGAGAACGCAAGTCTTTTGATCTGGGCAGAAGGTACAACTACCGTGCACGGGTGCGCAACCGATCGAGCTGTTTGGAGGGTTTTTACATTCTAAAATACAACAACAACAACAAAAAATAGCAAGAAGAGATTGATTTAAAACGTGTTTTTGCCGTTGCTCGGTATTTAATTAGCCTCTGCTCACCATTTCATGTTAGTGCATTCTTGTGTTTCCGCTTTCAACGTGCGATCAGGCTTGCGAGGTGGGAAAATAAATTCTAGTGTTCGCGCAAATGCGCTAATGTGCTGGTAAATTCTGCCACGAAGCCGGAAAACGAGAGTGCGGCTAACACCTGCTACGTGCACCTCGCAAGGGCCGGCTAATAATAGCTCCGACCGTTAGTTCGGCTCCCAACGTGCAGCCCACTAAGGTTCTCACGCAGAGCGTGATCAAGTGTGCAAGAAGCAGATATTAAGTGCTGCGATCGATACGGAAACCGTACCTACCAAGTGTACTCTCGAGCGGGGAGATGGGAATGTTGTTCGTGATTGTCGGCGAGGCTTATTAGCTAATGCGACCCTCTTCGCTAAACGGTACAGCAAACAATCGTTTCGCGATAGCAAACCTTTTTGCGCCACCTGACGCTAACCAGCCGCACTAATAGCATCGGGTGACATCTTTAAAACATGCGTTGATGCAATTTCTCGTGCAATCAAATCGTTTTCCCTGGGTGGAACAGTGTAAATGTGATTCATACTTTGCTCTCCACGCGCTCGACCTGGTTCATTTCCACGATGCTTTTTTGATTCGCCCCAGTGCCGAAGCGAAAGGAAAATCATCACACATTACCCCCTTGCCACACCCCACCATTACACCCCATCAGATTGGTTCATTAAGTCTGCACACCGAGGAAAATTATCATCCACCGACCGGGTAGCGAATTAAGCAGTTGTAAATTATTTAACTCATATGCGCCCGATGCGCCTTGTAAAGTAAAAGAAAGTGGAGTAATACACTTTGCCATTTGTAGGTGAGCTACCGGGAGAGTGCTGCACCGTGCAGTTCCGTCCCGCGTACAGGGCGGACAGTTTACAAAATTTGTAGCCGAAAAGGAAAACATACGTTCGGGCGCGATTTTCCCCCACACATACCAACGGACTGTGCTTCACAGGCTTTGTGGTTCAGTGAGTGATAGTGTTTGTGTGCTGTTTTGCAGGTGTCCATCACACATTAACGTGCGGAACAAACGGCGGACGGGTGTAGCGGACAACAGCGTCAAAAAATATCAAAAACACAGGGTAAGCTTTCCAAAATCAATCCGCGAGGTTATTATTTTGGGTGCGAGTAAGGGTACCGTTTTCCATGGCTACCGAGAGCCGGGCTTGCGAAAAGGAATGGAAACCTCGCCATCTAGTTTTATTTCATTTTACAATCGATCATCGCACTAATTGGGAAGTTGAAAACGCGTAGCTTCCTTGTTTACAACATGTTTAGCTTTACCGGGTGGAAGAGTGATGCTGCACTAACTAATCAGAAATCAAGCTGAGAGATGCGCTTCGTTAAAAGCGATCACCGCATAATACCTTACGCAAGTCATAAATCATTTATTGGTTTATCCCCATCAGTCTTAATGGTTTCTTTTATATGTCTCTCAGCTAAGACAAAGCGAAAACTGCCTACAAACATTTTTCCACACAACCCAGACACGGGGAAGCGGGTAACGAAAATTCGAAAGGCCGCTTCCGAACTGACCGAGCGATACTCGAATGCGGACCGCTTCCGCCATCGGGTCGTTCGATTCACGGCCATTCGAAGTGGCCAACCTTCAGCGGCGGCTTTCTAGTGCTTCCATCGCACGCGGGCGAAGAGGAATCAGCGCGCACGAAGGGCGACGGCAGAAACAGAGAGGGACTGCGCAGTATGGCAGTGCATGCGTCATAAACTTACCGCTCAGGTGTGCAGAGTGCGTGAGCTTGGAGGCGCTGGAGGTGGTAAGTTGGAAAGAAAAACCACCGTGACGCATCTCATTGCAAACAAAACGATCTACTACGAGACAGCACACTCGCACACAGCTATACGGTCATCGAGCATGCGTACGATAAAATAAACCGGATTGCTTATCCCGCACATGATCGGTCTGCCCCGTCCGCCGCTACCTTGACGCGTAATTTCAACGTTCGGCAAGCGACGAACCCGATCGGCGGTATGGGCAAAGCTTCTAAATTCTGCTCCGTGGCGACACGGTTTCTGAGTGTGCTAAAATTGTTTTCGTCTTCTCTACTGCTGCTTATGTCATAACGGGATCGGACGCTATTCGCACGAGATGCCAATAATTTTTATGCGAATAGGAGGATTTTAACATTCTAACCAAACCTGTTTCTGAATATATGTTACCGGACTGGTGAGCGCCTTTTTCTTCAGCTCGGTCATCGAACTGCAACCGTTGTTCGTGAGATCGTGCCCATGAATATCGGCGCAAGGTTTCTGGGTCATTTGGTGTGGAATTTGGAACCAGTTTAGCGGGATATCAAAATTCGTATGGTTAACATGTTTGTATTTTTGTCCCAGTACCAAATGGAAATTCCGTGTAAGGTAGTGTCAACGTTTCCGTAAGATTAAAACCAAGCTTGTTTGTATTATTTCCTTTGGCTCAGGCTTCAATTCGCTCGAGACAGCTAATTTGTCTTAAAGCTACATTGTTTTTTTTTTCAGAAGAACTTTTAAACAGATTAGCATTTAATGATTTCTCGCCCTAAGCATTCATTAGGCGCTAATGTAAACTAGCATCAAGTGCACAGAAATAAGGATCCCAGCTCCGTAGCTCGCATAAACTTCAGACGAAAAACAATTAGCCACCACTGGTTGTGGCTTTGTCCTTTCGTACCTCGCCATCGATCACGCGGGCAGGTAATTAAAATTTGTCGAGCACACTTCCGGCCGCCGGATGTACGCCGGCACTCCGCCACGGCTTATCTTAGCCATCGTACCCCCGGCTAGAAACCGTGTCGACGATAGATAGGGCCAGCGCAACCGGCAATTACTAGTTCCCGGTTGATTAGCGCACTTGCTTGTGACGCGATTCCTACTCTCTGCTGCTCTTGCTCACGTCGAACGAGTCAACGATCAATTTTTCAATGTCATAACCCCGCGTGACATCAACAGCAAGATTTGTCGTAATTGTGGCCTTGCGGTTTGATCGATCGAGCAAGCCGTATCTACCGGCCCGCTGGGAGCGGAACACACGCTACACATAAACTGCCACTAATCCGACGATCGAACGGGGGCTGTGACAATGAGCCATAATTAAGCGAGCCGTACCGTGTAGAGAGTGTTTTCTACAGCGAACTGCGACGCTAGAACCATCTATAGGTCTATCTTAACATTTAATGTCTTCTGGGCACGTCTGCTCCATCTGCCGGGAAAATGGGAAGTGCCTCTTATTACCCGACTGATGAGTCGTCGGAAAGTACACCCGGTACGTCTCTCCGGCTGCAATGCCAAACCAGTATTATAACACGTTCAAACTCTTGGGAGAGAAGCAAAATAGCACACAAAACACGGAGAAACTCGGGATGTAACATTGTGTCTGCGGGTGTTTGTGTGTGTGTTTGTGTCAAGCCGCATCCTTTGCCCCGATGGTGCCGAGATAGGCACGAAACGGTGCCACCATCGGCACAACAGCTTCGCGACTTGCACAAAATAATTAAGTAACATCTCCTCCCCGCCGCGTTTTCCTTTCCCTCTCCGAACGAGCATAGTAGAATGGGCTCCAACGCAGCAAAACAATAGCAAATCAATCGATGCAACAAACCGGGTCAAATGGCAGCGCTTTCGTACTGCCGATGGCTATCACGAAATGGGCGGACAGGCAGGCACAACCGAACCGAAAGCCTGCTCGACAATTGTTCCCGCTCTGCGGGGCCCATTGTTGCCGCAACATAAACGTTACCAATGCACCATCAATAGTGGCGTCAGGAGCATCGCCTCCCACCCGCCGAGCACATGTGCATCCGACCAAACATGGCCAACATCGCATAAAATAAGCCACACACTTTTCACACCAGCACGCATCGTTTGCTGCGACCATGCACGCGGATGCTGCCGATGATCACCATCGTCGTTGTCGCAGTCGTGGTCGCCATGCACTAGCGCAATGGTACGGCGCATATCGCATACACGCTGCCCCGCAAAAGAGGTAGCGACATATGCTACTCACCCCCTCGCCCCACTCCCCCAACCCGTGGTGTATACAACCCTTACCCGAATTGTAATTAACCCAACCCAACCGCACGGCCGAAGTGCAATCCGATGCATTTTGCCCAAACCTATTCAACACCCGGCCAGTTTGGGTGGCATTTTGCGCACCGGGTGTTACAGTAACCGCTTTCCTCGGTGCACACAAGAGCGGTGGCCGCCGGCAAGCAACGGTGCCCCCGAGCAGTTGGCGGGGGGTTTGTATGTACTTAAGCCTTACTGTCCCGCCCAACTCAAACACGCACTTCGGAGCCTCCGCACGCCCCGCCAACGCGCTCCCGTTTTCATTATTATCATTAATAGATCCTATTGTGATTTCGGATGATTACAATGAACTGTTTAACAATGTAACCATTTGCACCACCGAACCGAACGGCCGGTGGTACAATGGCTCAATTAACAACTGCCACCTCTCGCCCGGCCGGGCAGATTGGGTGGGGCGTTTGCGCTAGTTTTGAATGCGAATTTGCTCTATTTTAGTGCAGCCTGGAAGGGACAAAACGGGACCCGGTGCCGAAACTTATTGATGTAATAATGGTCAGCCGGGCTTTCTTTATCCGCGATGGAGAATTAGACCTAATCTAAGCTTTTCGTGGATCGACGGTTACTGGTTTACAGGTCGTATCTAGCGTATCCTTCTGACCGTACTGCTAATTTCTATCTACGTAGTAATTGTATGTATGTGATTTTGAGAATTTATCTGTGGTGAACATAACATACACGTAGGCTTGGGAGGGAGAAGCGTTTGATCATAAATTACAGCAATTTTCATTAACCTATATCAGCATCTGATCACAACATGCTTCACAACAATCCCACTATAATTTTCGTGCAAATTATCGTGCAATGACATGTTTTGCCTTTTTAATAAGACCACGAGTCTGTTATTGGGTACAACAATATTGTTTACATCACAGACGCCTTGACAGATGTCAAAATTTAACACCTTTTTATTTTTACGAGTACTCCAGATCTCCAATAGTTATGTACACGTATTAATTTGATTTAAAAATAATAAAACAACTATTTGTCTAGTGCCTGTGAAACGTTTCCTCGAAAAACAGCCACAATTTTATGTGTTATGTGCTTTTTCCACATAGACAGTAGTCCTAGGAAGCCATCAGACCCCCTTGAAGAACCATCTTTCAAGAAAATGTTTCTCTCTCTCCCTTATTCTTACAACCGCACATGGCAAGGAGATGCTCTATTCAATCGAATGGTACAAGATTTCCGGCTCACTTTTTGTGCTGCTTCGCTGATTACTTTACGTCGTCATCCCGTGCCGTTGTATGGTCGGCGATGATCTTGTTCGAATTTTGCACCCATCATCGTTGCTTCGCTTCCCAACGGATTTACACACAAGAACACTCATTACCATCGTAAGTAACGCAGCTGGTAGCAGTGCTGGTAGAGGTTGTGCAGAATGCGAGAAGACCACATAAAAACGCCAACAGTATCATCGTCAACTAGCACAAATGACGTACACGGAACTACACCGTACATGAAGAATCCGATAAGAGTTTCCAAAAAATCGATGAGCCCCCGGCCAGCTCAAAGCTCAAAGAGTAACAAGTAGCTTTCGATGGGTTCCACTTTTTGAGCGCGTTAGTGTGAATTGACGTCACAAGACAGTACAAAGCAGAGAAAAAAATCCTACAAAAGAGCACCCCTAACCGATTGACCGAACTGCGAATTGAAGAGTAAATAGTTGCTCTGCTCGGTACGCGCCGCTCGGTGTGCAAAAGTTTTTGGAGATGATTTTTTCAGCCCATGAGGTTTGCTGCCGCTTGTTTACCGAAGGTAAGGTCCAATCGGTACTCAAACAGTGAATGAATAATTTCATAATTCAATATGATGCTGGCCGGCCTTGCGAACGCCAGCGGCCAAATTTTAAGCTAACCATCCCCACGCTGGTGATTGGTGTGGTGCGGTCAAACCGGTCGGTTTGCACTGAATGTCGCTTCTCATTGCTGTCGATTATTTCAACACTAGCTTAAATTAGCAGTGGCTGCGTTGCGCTTCCTTGTGGGAGGCTGAACAGCATATATTTGGGCAAAACATTTTCTGCTCCAGCACAACAAATACCCGAATGCAACCTTCATGAACGGCATGCTTCTCAAGGACATCGCTTTCGACTGGGAACAACATCAAACTTCTAGGTGCTTGCTGTTGTGCGTTATGTTTCAAGTTGGGAAACGAAACGTTCGCTTTATTCATTCGATTACAAGCACGCTAGAATTTTTACCCACTCCACAAAGCTTGGCTCCAACGCACTAGCCAACTCGAGAACACCAAATGTATGCAACAAGTGCTAACAGGTGCTTCGCTCGGTTCGCTTCCCCAAACGCTACGCATGCTTAATGAACGGAGGAAGCTCTTCAACCTTTTAGAAATCGAGAAAAGCGGCCGCTCAGGATGTGCAATCAGCATACGCTACATAATGTGCCACCAATATCACTACTGCTCGCAGGCAAGCGAATGTGCAGCGTCGAGCACCGACGAACTGATATGCTTTCGCGAGCGCATCATAAAACATGCAACGATCAAGTGCTGCCGCGTTTACATTGAATGAGTCTCATCGACCCGCACCGCGCGTGTTTGTGCGTGTGTGTTTGTTCGATACCGCGGCTAGTGCATATATAAATGAACATGAAAGCTTCTCGTCCACGAAAGACTTGCACACCGAGTCGATGCCCCACTCTCGCGTACTTTATTCAGCGGAAAGGAAAACCTTCCTCCCTGCTTCACCGGATGTGACACGACCGATACACCACGGAATGTGTCCGTATGTGTGTGCGTGTGTGTGTGTGCGTGTATGGTGCGCGGATGCGGATGATCAATCGATCGATAAATCGAATCAATCACGAACCGTTGAGTCATCGGTGTGGCGAGCGTATTTTCCATTTTCCCTTCAACCACTGTACGGTCTCACCGGCTGACCTCGAGCGCTTCGAGTTTGCTAATGTGTTGAGTACACGTTGCTCTATTTTTCTTGCTCTTTTCAACAACTGCAAAAAAGTGCCATCGAGTGAGTCGGCTAAGTGCATAATTGTACCTGAAGTCAATTTCCGCTCGTCGATAATGCAGAAAACGCGACGCGGGTCAAACCAAATGACAAAGCGGGAAGCGTTAGCGGCACGCACCAACGCAGCGGTGAAAGGTGTATTTTTTTTTTCGGTTTGGTTTTTTTGTGTTTGCCACAAAGGGACAGACGCAAACACGCACCAGATAGTGTGTCGAGCACAAACACACACACACGCGCAGTCACTCCATCACTTCCATCGCCGCTCGCCAACTATAACGCACAAACGAAACGAAAATTAAATCAAACAATAACACCGAAACTACAAACAAACATCAAACAGAGCACACCGCCCACCCCAATACACACAGTGTGGGCGGTACAGGAAAGGGCCGGTGCGAAACGGCACCAGAAATATCGAAACGCAAACGGTTGGATAATTGCATTCCCGTCCACTACGGCGCCCTCCACCACCGATTGCATACGGGCAGGCGCGTGCACCGCTTCACACATGGATAGATTGAAACAAATTAAGTTTTAATCTTCGACAGCATTTAAAACGCCACACTTGCACCAACTGTCGGTGGTACACCAGCAGCGTACACGATGAATCAAACTTCGAAATGGTCAGAAAATCGTTAGCGAGTTGCCAGTTTAGTGCGGAGGTCGAGAGGATGTGAGCCAGAAAGGGTGTAACAGCAAGAGGGAAGAGAGCGCGGGGAATGGTGGAAAGGGCGAGAGTTAATTGATTTCGGTTGTGCTATCAGATTAATGGTGGATGGGCGTGAGTTTGCGAGAGAAAAATGAGGTGTAAAACCGAAATATCTGCATCGGGGCAGGTGTTTATGGTGACATATTCTTTGTGCGTCCCAATGGATCGTATTCTTTTTTATTTTAATTATATTTTTACATATGCCTCGATGCCTTGTGTTTGACAACTTTTGTACGTGGGTGTGAAAGATAATGTTTACCATTATGGCAGAAAATATTTTCTATGACTCAATAACGCATTTTTCTATGCTGAAACTATCAACTTGGTGGTACATTAAACTACTTATCTGTGTTTTTCCCAAAAAAAACTTTCAGTTTTTGTAAATCAAAAGGGTTTGTCAGAGACAAGTCTTGTAGATAAATACTGTCTAAAATATTTATCCTTTTGCCTTTCAATGCGAGGAAACAACAGCTGCCCTTAATTTTATCGAAAAAGTCAATAAAACAATTATTATTTCAAATCTCAAAAGTAAATTGTGGTTTCTTATTCTTTGTTCGATAGTAATGGGCAGGTTATATTGCAAAATTGTGATTTCTAATTATGTTATAAACATGCCTTTAAATAAATGCATTTTACATGTTGCTTGCCCAGTATAATAGTGTTTCACTTTCCATTAAGGAACCTCGTTGAAACAATTGTTCATTTTGATTGAGTACTCATGTTCTCCCTCAGTGATCCATACGCTCCTCAGCAACTTTTTTTTGTGCATTAGCAGGCAAAAATTCTATAACCTAGCTATATACTCCGCAGCACTGAAGCAGCGTTTTCTACGACCCATTCACGCATCCATTACCGTTCAATTAAAATGATTATTTTATGCTGAACCTCGGTAGGTCAAAGTCAGCCGCACTGTAAATATCTCTTTTTGCTTCTTCAGTGCACCATTGCGAACCGCACCTTGTGCGGTGCTCCCTTCGGTGCGGGCTGCGCTAAAGCCATTGGCCCACCGTTGGTACGTGTCGGTGGTGCAAGGTCTTAATAATAATGTTTCAAACTTTGGGTAACATTTTACCCATCCAGAGCCGAACGGACGAAGGTTGAAGAACCTTTGCCACTCTCGATTGACCAACCGGGGTAAGGACATTGAAGCGTTCAAGGACTCCAGTCTGGGCTGGAAGGATGATTTGTTGGAATTGCGATCGCTACTTTCCTTTCCGTCGCTCCTTCTCACCTAGGAGCTTTTGTGGAGATACAAATGTAGCCAGTTAAATGAAATAGGCGTCACATTAATCGGCGCACGGCATCCTCGGATGGAACGTAACGCAACGCCACGAAGCCAGCGTCTCATTTGTTCGAGTTCCGCCACATTTTGCATTCAACGCCATGAATGCCCTGCATGCAACAGCATCCCCACTGTGTAATGCATTACGATATTAGCTCATAAATCGATCCAGCTCGCTCGCGACCGACCTTCACCCTTGCCGCAGCGAGGCAAAGGGCAGCTCAGGGTTCAGCGACACGTTCAAGACATTTTTCCAACAAAACTGTACGGCTTTACATCGACTTACGTGCCAAGTTAATGAAAGCGGTGGAAGGCACCTTGAACAGCCAGCGAGACGGCAGCCAGCGGGAGCAGCAAGGCAAAGGGAATGCAAATTGGTTTGCAATGTGATTTCAACTGCAACACGGGTCAGAGAGTGGGCGAGACAGGCTGGTTTTGTGTTTGTTCGTTTGTTTTTTTTTCTTCTCCTCAGCTTGCATCTTCTTCCAACGCCACGTGCATCACGAACGGTGATAAAAGTTAGCACCGGCCACAGGTAATCATTGCAAGTGCACCACCACGCCCTCCATCGACCCATTGCACTTGCACTCGGGTTCAGGTTTATACACTTCAACCGTCCGACTCTCCTCATCGTGGCATTTCGCACAAAGGGGGAAAAGTTCGGCGGGAATTGAGCGAACGCGGCGCAAGTGCTCTCGAAACAAATGGTTCGCAGCGTACGGGGTATGGTAAGGTATCAGGCGCACCGGCCGGGCTTAGGATGTCATTTGCATATGCATGAGCCTGATTCGCGGTGGGAGTTTGTGCGGGCAGAATTGCTTCGACCCAAAATAAGAACGCAAAAAAAAGCGTTCCACACAACGCAAGTTCAACCCCGAAATGAGGCCACTCTATAACGGCCAATCCGGGAGATGGGAAAGCAGCTCCGCTAACACGCTTACCACCAATTGTGCCCCATACACGTGCCCGTACCCGAAAACCCCAAGAGTCCTGACCCGTGAAGGACTTTCGACAAGGGGTTACATCCAATCTGAACCACATTACACACGCGGCAGCAGAAAAAAACGAGCAACATGTATGATGCAAATGTTATTAAGGGAAAGACATAATGAGGTGTGTTGCCATCGTCCGCGACAATTGGAATCGTTTAATGTACACCCTCGAAACGATCCTTTCTGGGGATGATATTACGCGTCTCATCCATTTTTTATAGGCTGCCGAGCTTATGGTTTCGTGCTTTTATTGAGAGATTAGGCAAATAACAAAGAAAACTTCCTTGCCGAAAACAAGCGAATAAAACCTACAAACAATAACTGTTAACGGTTTATGTGCCTAGACAAAAGCCTGCATTTAAATATCAACAGCAAATTGTGCAAACGATGCCGTCGGTCCTAATTGCGAAACCTACTTCAACACTGCCAGCGTGCAAAACACACAAAAATGCTTTTAAATGGAGAGGCGCTGTTTTACGTGCATTAGTTTTAACCCCTTTTTAATTTTTTTTTCTTTTTCTAAAACAAACACTAGCTTCAAATAATTGCTCTGATGCAACCGAAGAACAGCACACGTGCACACCCATGTAGGTTTAATGAACAAGGTAAAGTGCAAAAAATGGTACGCTATGGGGTGGTGAGCAAACCTAGCGCAAACTAGGGCGAGGCTGCCTAATCATTTCGCTCGTCGAGAGCTCGTCGACCATGTGTACTGGCGCAGTTTCCGGTGAAGACTGACCGGCCACCAGACACGAGCTTACAGAGTGCAGTGTGTGACTTCTGTTCCCTCCTGGACACTGCTACGCCAAAGGAACCGCAAAGGAGACTTTCCGACTTGTCTGACGACCACTCCAAGCATAAACAACACCTCTCTCCTTTGCAGCCCGCACTCGAGTGAGACTTTTCAAATATTCATTTCCACAGCCACACGGTGCGGTGCAGTGGCTGAACGAGACTAACCACTTACAGCACTGCAAAGGTTTCAGTTGTAAAGAAGGATGGGTTTCGCTTCTATAATAACCCTTTACATCCTTACCAAGAATCTTCTTGAACGCATCGTCTCCATTGTTTTTATTGAAAGTCTTTTTTAACACTTTTGATTCATTCACTATTTAAGCTAAATTGTGGATATGACTAACATTTTAAATGGGTATCTGCTTCAGCAAATGAATTTTAAATCACGTGGAAAGAAGACGGCAGCATTTAAAAAAAATTACATTTTTTCCACACAATTATTAAACGCCGGGAGTGTGGAAACGAGAAATTCCAAAGGCGGAAGCAATAGGACACAAGTCTTCCGGTAGTAGCACAAGGACAAGGTCGCTTGACTGTAGACATTCCATAGAATCCGGTGAAGGAACAGAGAAAAATAAACGCATATTGATTATTACCAACCGAGAAATGAAATTCTTTCCATCCCTATAACACGACATTTTCTTCAGCGCTTTAATCAGATGCTTTGTGAGAGCTCAATTCTAAACGATGATAGCTTCCCAATAACATTTCTAGAAGCTGTATAAACGAATGTCTGACTCAACCACTACCCTAATAGATTGCTCATTTCCTCTTTTAATTACGAAATTCAAAGGAAAGTTGTGAATCTTTTTGCTGAGGTTTACTCAAGGTTCCGTATTCTAATCGGCGTACCTTAACGACCCTTGGTAGTTCGCCCGACCGACCGCACAATGACGTCAATGAAATGTCCGGTGTATGCGTGTATCACGGTGTTCCTCTATCTGCCTTTGGTGAGTGTACACTTCCGTCTCTGCTACAGGGCCTAGTAGTTACAACGAAATTGTCAGTTACACTCACTCGCTCACTCACTCGCTTGTTGTTAGAACGGGTTTTAGAACGTCCACAGTTAGAGCGTCCACCTGTAGCTCTCCACACAGTTCCCATCTGGACATAGTTGTAAGGGCTGTAATGTCCACAACTGCAAATACCATGAAAAATGCATCGCACGAGTTTCACTCTGCTTGAAAACACTCGTTACGTCACAAAACTTTTCTCAATTTAATTCAATCAAGCGGTTGGTCTTCAAAACCATTCCGTGATTTGAAAGGCAGCAACACATGCATCACGCTACTATCATTTCTGACCCGACCCTGCGTAGGATCATCAGGCAGGTCTTCTACAAAAACGCGAGGCCCTAGCGGGACGCCACCCCAATAGTGGCGACAGTAAAAAGAATCATGTGCCACATTAAGTGAAAACTACTGACAATTAGCTTAACCTTCCCGAATGGATGATGATGCTATCCGTCAGACGGACCCGCAGCGCACCCGCGTAGGTCACGCAAAGAAGATGGCCCGCGAACACGAAAGCCCACCACCAACTCGCCGTCGCAGGTTCGCACAACAACAATGGTAAACAGAGACCCCCGACACCTTCGGGTCAGTTTGGGTGGACAGTTTTGAGGTTCGTCACTAACGTGACGGAGTGTTTGAGCCGCGTCTATCATGATTACAGTCCCATTTCAAGCACATGGGTAATGGATTAAGGGTCCAACGATCACACCTCGCTGGTGCGGTCAGATGGGTACAGTATATCATCAGCACAACCGGAAGTTCACCTGTCCGCAGTTTGTGCGGTGGTTGTGAGGTTTAGTATTAGAAAAAAAGCTGCAGATAATTAGACGAATTAATTCGATAAATGTATACAGTTGCGATGGGAAGGTGACGGACACCTTCCACCTTTCCTTGGAAGGGTCAACGTCTAACATCGACTCATAGTCCGCTCGGTTGTGGGTGTCACGCTAACCCTGACCATGGCCAGCGTTACAGCAGATAATTACCCCGATGGCAAACACCGGCCTGATATGCTACGGTGCGACCGAGATTGATCCCTGCCGATGATGAAAAACGGCGTAGATATGAGACGCCCCCGGTGTGACACCTGCCCTACCGTGCCTCGTACGGTGGGGCGTCTAATTACGCGTCTTGCACCCTCACTGGCACACCGTTGGACGTAGCTGGTGATGCATTTACATAACCGGTCTTGCCGTACGATCATGACATTGAACTGTTGCCTTGCTCGATGAATGAAACTCCTTGCCGCACTACTCGGAGGTGAGCAATTTCATTTCAGTAGTTTTCCACGCCATGGTGCGGGTTTGTCCAACGACCAACTTACACCGTCTGTGTATGCGCAACGCAAGCTGTTCCACTCCCGGGTTTGCATCAATCAACCAACTTCGCTAAAGTACAACTAATCGAGCTAGGTAGGACTCACTCGCTCGTCCTTTCACGCAACGCCTACCACGCTGTCAACCCACAGAACATGCAATTTCCATCCGAACCGACCGTACACGCGGGCGTGCAATCCAAACCGCAGGGTTCTGCGGAAACACGATTTAATTCAATTAAAAAACTTTTCCCCTTTTTCGCGCTTTCCGCCACGAATGCCGTCGCGTTCCGCGCTCCACGTTCCGCGGCGGAATGTTCGACTTCCGTGCTGGCGCTTTCTTTCGTTTCATCGTTTCGGCAGTCCCTCAGCCCCGGGTTCGTAATGCATATTCGATTGATGGTGGAAAAAAATTGGACGAACGCGTTAAGAACATTCCCCAAACCCAATGAAGTGCGATCGAACGATGCGCATCAGTATTTGATGTTAAGTTTCTCCCAACTACACATGTACTGTGGACGTACGTCGCGCTTTCGAACAGGGCGAGGATTCGCATGCTACGGGAGTTATGGCAGCGAGAAAAAGCTCGAACAGTGTAAACTTTGTTTCGAAGCTTCTCCTCATCACTTTTGCCGCGCAAGCTATCACGTCAAACTGCTTGCCAACTAATAAATTGATTGCCTGTTCGCTTATTAGGGAAAAGTTGACGTTAGCTCATGTTTTTGCCGCGCCTTTGATGACTTTCTAATGCAAATATTTTTTCCCAATAAACATTCAACAACTAGCTTTAGGTTGAAGCTCATGAACAAACCTGTAGGGCATTTTAATTCTGAGTTGTGATTAACGAGAAGGTTCCTTGTTTTGTCAGATTCATGGAAAGTGAATAGGGTGTTAATCGAGTTGCATAAAATTATTTTTCAAACTAACCAGCCCTGTGTAGTGCACTCTACTTTTATTATTCTTATCCAAACAAAGACCATATCTGTGAAAATGATTGAACCGTGTGCTAAACGTCATCTGAGGATTGTTTAGCAAGTGTTTCAAAACGCCTCAAGTACGGTTAGTTAACACATTGATATTGAAATCTTTAATTTAAAGCTTCTATACAAAAGGCTTTGTCAGCTTCAGATATATAAAGCAAACATTTCACACTCAAGTCTCCGAGAAAATAACACGCTCTGAGCTACGCAAATAAAAAAATCGTGAACCTCGATCATTTCAAGTCACAGGGAAATGCCTCAGAACATGAATAATCGAAACACAACTTCAACTCCGTATCTCATTCCATAGTTTCAATTCATACCCATTTTTTATCAATCATTCCAACACACCTCGAAGCCTTCACGCTAGGGTTTTCGAGCGGCAGTCTCCAACGGTTTCCACCATTTTCTAGAAACTTTTTCCCACACATCCCTTCAGAAGCCTCCACCGAGTGGTGCAAAAACAGCGGAACAACATTTTGTGCACTTCGCAGCCTGGCATGAAACCATTCACGTAAAACACAGCAAAACACTTTCTCACCTAACTCATGCACCTCAACTAATCCTACCAATGCGTTCGGTTGGGCTAGCTTATTACTCAGCCCAACTATGCCACCGCTATTTTCGCATATGGGTTGTGCAAGGCTGGCCGAAGTTCTATCTCTCACGCTCGCCTTAAAGTTGAGCGTGCTGCCGGACCGTGTAGCGTGTTGCATCGTTTGCAATCGTCAGACCACCACCGTACAGGCCCTGCCGGAGGGTTTTCTAATCGACTCAAATGCAGCCACTGCAACAACGGTTCACAACTTTCTGCGGCAATCGTGTGTTGTAAAACAATGCCACATTCTTGTTCGCGGGCGAGGCTCAACTTACCGTGACACGAACTTTCGGGCTAAAAGTGCCATTAGGGTGGTTGCAAAGGTGGTTAAGAAGGTACTGCTGGAGCTTGTTGAACGTTCGGCGAGGCGCATGTGTTTGGGTAAAAGTGATTTACATTTATTCTGTTGACTTTTCTGGACCTGTATTCCACAACTGTGGCAAACTTTTACCTCCCCGACGGATTTATCGGTTCAATAGCTACAACTATCCGTGCTATAATGTCTGTCAATAAACACAGTGGTGCGTTACAGCCCGCTTCCACTAGCCTGCACCCGAGAGCCAGTGCAAGCAATCAACACTATCGATATCGAGCCCGCTCAGCAAACAAGCAAAAATGCATATCAAAAACATTGCATAAGCCTGTGCCAAATCGCTTTGATTTCTAGCCGCGTTCGTGCACGAATCTGCTTCCGACGCCCCTGAGAATCGGTGGGTGAGATTGTATGCTTCTCGCACCGAATGATATTTGCATTAATGCAGTTAATGCGGCCCTGCAAGTTTCTCTCCCTCTCACTCTTGCTCCTTCCCGAGCTGGTTGCCTTCTCTGGCAAATATTGAAACATCGCGTCAAGCTTCATTAATGGCAATTAAATTGATATTTCCTCCTGCTCCCGCACACAGCACACATCAAATGAAATGCAAACGTTCGAAACAGCAAACAATATTAACAACGACAAAAAAGCTTCCCGACAATCGATGCACTCTATCACCCGGGAAGGATAATCAGCGATGAGTTGGAGGAGAATACTGCGGGGGCATCAATTTCATTAGCAGCGAAAATTTACACAACACAAACACGAATCACTTGATCGTGGTCCGCAGCCCATAAATCGATGCGCAGTTAGCGTACCGTGTGTCAAATAAATTCAATGCGTAAAAGCTGAAAAACGATGGGCGAACGTCACCGAAAGCCCATAGCTGGCTTCGATAGAGTTTGACAGAAGCTCTGCGCGATTCAATAGAGATGTTACAAGGGTTGGACTTTACTAGTACCCATAGAAAAATAACACAACTACAGCCAGCTGTTACTAACTAAACACTTTCCCTTCAACTCTTTCCCCCAGAGCGATGGACGCAGAGTCGGAAGGAATTCCACCGGTTGCGACCGGCAGTGGCCAGCAAGCATCCACCACCGACACAGACTTTGACCTTGCGGCAAGACGGAAATTGTTCATGTCGCAACCCTCGACCGTGGCGATCCGGCGCCAGCAGGCCGTCTGTGTGCGACGGGCGCATAAAATCTACGGTACCAAGAAGAACCCGAACGTCATCCTGGACGGTTTGAACATGACTGTGCCCAAAGGTTCGATGTAAGTATACAGCTGGCCGTCCGCAGTCTCGTTAATTAGTTCGTGATTAATTTTCGTCCATTCTTTCCCAGCTACGGACTGCTGGGTGCATCGGGCTGCGGTAAAACCACGCTGCTCTCCTGCATCGTCGGCCGGCGTCGGCTCAACTCGGGCGAGATCTGGGTGCTGGGTGGACGACCCGGTTCGCGCGGTTCCGGTGTGCCTGGACCGCGCGTTGGCTACATGCCGCAGGAGGTGGCCCTGTACGGTGAGTTCACCATCCGCGAAACGCTCATCTACTTCGGGTGGATCTACGGCATGACCACGGACCAGGTCGACGAAAAGACGGACTTTCTCTGCAAGCTGCTCCAGCTGCCGAACGCCTCGCGGTTCGTGAAAAACCTGTCCGGTGGTCAGCAGCGACGCATGAGCTTGGCGGCGGCATTGCTGAACGAGCCGGAGCTGCTCATCCTGGACGAGCCGACCGTCGGCGTCGATCCGGTGCTGCGGCAAAGCATCTGGGACCATCTGGTGGAGATTACCAAGTCCGGCAACACGACCGTCATCGTGACGACGCACTACATCGAGGAAACGCGCCAGGCGCACGTGATCGGGCTGATGCGTGGAGGCAAATTCCTGGCCGAGGAATCGCCGGCCGATCTGCTCGCCCAGTACCAGGCGGAATCGCTCGAGGACGTGTTCCTGAAGCTGTCCGTGCTGCAAAACATGGGCAAACGGAGACGCTCCTCGATAGCGCAGGAGGTCGTCGAGCATGTGCGAATACCGGCGATCAGTAACCCGGCCCTGGATCTGTCGCCCGAGGAAGATCATGGTGAAATTTCGGGCGAGTTCGGCGACAACATCTCCATGTCATCGCGAGGCCCGGACGCGGTGACGCCGGAAATACAGGCTCCACCGTTGCCGCCGGAAGAGGACACCAAAACACCGTTCGTGGAGTACTTGAAGTTTGTCAAACCGAACCACATGCGGGCGCTGATTTGGAAAAACTTCCTCTGGATGTGGCGTAACGTTGGGTGGGTAGATGTTTGAGGGTTTCCACTTCTTCGAATGATCCTAACTTAAGCTTGATGCTTGTTCTTTTGCCTGACTTCACAGTGTGATGGCATTCATCATCGGACTACCGGTGGCACAGATTATTCTGTTCTGTTGGGCGATCGGACACGATCCCGTCGGACTGAAGCTGGCCGTGGCTAACTACGAGCTCGAGGAGGCAGGCTACAGCTTCCAGGACTGTCCGGTATACCCCGGTTGCAACTATTCTCTGCTAAGCTGTCGCTACATGGAGTTCCTCAAGAACAGGAGCGTGGTTTTGGTGAGTTCTGAATTCATTTTGTTGCTTATAGAATCGCGCACTAATCTGGTTTGTCTTAAATTCCCTTAATAGGAACTATACTCCTCCGAAAGTGACGCTTTACAGCAAGTCAGCAAAGGCAATGCGTGGGGTGCACTCGTGTTCGCCTCCAACTACTCCGATTCACTCGTGGAACGTACCGAACGAGGACGCGATGTGGATGATTTCACAATAGACTCATCCAATCTTGCCGTTACGATGGACATGTCAAGTAAGGCATCGCCTCGTGAGAAATGTTTGCGCAGACTTTTATTCGTTGGCCTGGCTTGACTCGCTCTTTCTCTCTCTTTTCAGATCAGCAAATAGGAACGCTTCTCTATCGTGACATTCAGTACGCCTTCTTTGATTTTATCGAAAACATTCTGATGGACTGTGATGTGAACCCATCGAACGGCCGGATTCCCTTGCAGTGGAACAAACCCGTGTACGGTGACCGGAAACCGAACTTTACCGATTTCGCAGCGCCTGGTGTCATTCTCACGTAAGAAGCACCATACGTCTACTTACCTCCAGAAATAAGGAGCAATTCTTAACCTCTCTCATCTCACTATTTTTGTCATTTACAGCATCATTTTCTTCCTCTCAGTTGCGCTCACCTCGGGTGCTATGTTGATCGAGCGCAATGAAGGCATTCTCGAACGCTGCCTCGTTTCCGGCATTACCGGTGTGGAAATTCTCTTCTCCCATGTCACGACCCAGTTCCTGGTGATGTGCTTCCAGACAGCGCTCGTCATGGTCTTTAGCTTCTCCGTGTTCAATCTCACCAACCGGGGCGACATCGTGTGGGTCATTCTACTCACCATCCTGACCGGGCTGTGTGGCATGTGTTTCGGTAAGAGACCGCTACAACCATCCATCACCTTATCGGTGCTAATACTACCCTCTCTTTCCGCGATCAGGTTTCGTAGTCTCTTGCTCCTGTGATAATGAACGCTCCGCCACGTACATGGCCATGGGTAGCTTCCTGCCGATCGTCATGCTGTGCGGTATCATCTGGCCGATCGAAGGCATGCATCCGCTCGTGCGGGTGTTTTCCGTCTTTCTGCCGCTGACCAAATCGACCGAATCGCTACGCTCCATCCTGCAGCGCGGCTGGCTGATCGAGGACCCGAACGTGTACATCGGTTTCGCCTCCACTGCCATCTGGATCGTGATCTTCCTTACCATTAGTATACTGCTGCTCAAGTTCAAGAAGGGATAAGCGAAGGTTTTTCGCGTTGCGTCGCAAACACAACTTCAAACGGGAATTGAGATCAGGAAGCGGGCAAGGCTGTAAGAAGCTGCTTCGAATATTATTCCCGCACTGGTGGGAAGGGGTGCTTAGTCAATCGTGGGGATTTAATTTAAGGTTAACTTTTGGCTGGACTAGACATACAATTTTCATTTCACCGGTTCCATCGGGTAGGCTATTGCAGAGCGATAAAAGGCACTTGACGGTACCGGAATTTGTTGGTTTTCTCTGTTCGTGGACGCACCGACCGGAGCAGGCACCGGGATGTCCGTATTTATAGCATTCTCGATCGAACGTTCTCCTCATAGCGTGCGCCGCTATCATGAACGCACCTCATATTTAGGAATGGATCGTGCGGAAAGGCGCGGGATATGCGCAAGTTTTAGTAGGTTAAGCAGGAACATGGAATTCAATAAACCAAACAACTATTTTAGCTAAGTATACCTGTGTTTTTACAATATCGTGTTTGCATATCACTATGCGTGCGGTGGAATCAATTTAAACTTTGAAAACTACGTCCTAAATCTATTCATACCAAAAACCTATACACCTGTTTCCAAACGACACGCACCAATCCGGTTTCGTGTATGTACCGCGTCCGGTGTGAACCAATTTTAGCGGAAGCTATATTTCAGCACATCAACCATAATTAATTCCGCGCGTCAATCGTCGGTGAGATGTGAATTCAATTAGAAATCCACATTACCATGGCTCATAACTAACGCACGATCCGACCCGACCCGTCCACCGACACGCGCCCACCCTGTGTTTACCTAGTCGAAATTGCGTAGGAAAAGACACCTTCACTTCGCTGGCTGGTGAAGCTGCGGTCGCCAAGAAAGGAGGACATTGTCCACGGCACCATACCGTGGGCGGCCGCACCAACATTTTCCAGCTATTAATTTACATCTGATTGAGCAATTGATTAATTGAAGTAGCAAACAGAGCGGAAAGCCAGCCCGGGATCCAGCATTACGCGCGGTTCCTATTTGCGTTGGTCATTTGGCTGGAGGGAATTTCGCAAAACCTGGTGCTAGGGCCCAGGAAATGCAGTCCACCCGTGCGGGTGAGTGAAACCCTCTGGGAGGTGTACGGTACCAGAAGAAGTACCATACCGTACGGTGCATCCATTCTGCTATTGTGCGTGTTGATGAACTTCCATGAATATTTTATCAATGAAGCGATAGCTGCTAGCTGCGAACTGCATCTACCGACCGCGTTCTGCGGGGCGAGCTTTACCCGAATGGAGTTCCCGATAGCTTCCCGTGTAACGCTTCGGTCGATCGATGGCAGGATTAAGCGAGCGGTGGCAGCTTAAATAAGTTTGTTGGTAAATTTAATTTACCGCACACCGACTTTTACCCGTCGGTGCCAACGGCTGCTGGTGGCCGTGGCTGCTTACAAAACAGTTACCTTCGCCGTTTTCGGGAAGACACGGATACTTCCTGCACCATAGCTTAGTGAAGGCGCTTGGTTGCCTACCCCCGGTCGCCATTTCTGTGTGTCGTTCAACGTTCCACACCGAACGAGTTTTGTGAGTGTGCCCATAAATTGTCGACCCACGTTTCATTAAGTCGAAAGTCGGTGGTCTAGACCACGGAAACCTCAGGAATCGATTAAACGGGGGCCCCTATTTGTGGCTGCCCCACCCCGACTGTAGGTGACACGCGTCGTCTTCAAGCCTTACCACCGCGTTTCGGTGGTTGAAACAACGAAAGCTTCGCCGCAAAATACGCATGAAAAGGGTTTCCGCCCGCGATATGCAAGGGAGCACAGGGGGACAGACCCAATGTTTGAGAATTCTAAGGCTACAAGTGACCCAGCCACGAAGGAGGAGAAACGAGCCTAGCCTTCTTCCGGCTGCTTTCCGCCAGCTGTTATAAGCGTTCGCATTTATTAGTCAGCAGTTATGTGGTTTCTGCTGCAAAGCTGCTCAAATCAATTAAATTGCTTCCTGTCATTAGGTGCGGTAAGGTGAAGACATAACACCCCGCAGCTGATTGCTAATGTGATTCGATAAATGGATCGCACAACGCGTGAACGTGTGAGTTGCTGTAGGAGGTTTTTCACATGTTAAAATGGCTTCTTCATCGAACCGTTTATCAGTCGCTGGGAGTATTCCTGGAGCTGGGAGGGAAATTTGCGAACGGTTTGATTAATCAGAATCGCTTCAAACGCCACGTCGTCAATCAATCAGTCAGCTCGGATTGCAAAAATGACAGATTTTCCCACATCCGCCAATGTTTTGGCCCGACCATGGTTAACAACTTTAACCGTTGCTAAGGAGACGCTTGCCTTATAAAACTGGGAGGCTTTAGGTAACGTGTATTCAAGCTCATTCTTCGCTCGAAGCTAGCTGTCATCATGGTAGCTTTTCTTGGTGCTTCGAACTCCGCTGCAGACAATTGGGACCTCTTCAAAATGCAGAGAAAGGTCCTTCTCAGCATTGGAATTTGGCCTCCGGATCGTTTGGTTCGTCGCTGGTACATCAAGATATTCATCGACATCAATATGGTAATACTTTCCATCTGCATAGTGGGCGAGTTTCTGCACGCTTACCGGGATGGTACTCTTAGGGAAACTATCGAAAGCATCTGCCCTGCAGTATCACGCTTATCTGGCTTTCTACGTATGGTGCTCTACCTGATGAATGAAGAGAAGATCCATCGCGTACTAAACGGCGTCAGGAAGATGATTAAAGGTAAGTTACGGAAGTAAAGCTTTTTAACAAGTTAAACACCTGATTTATACACGGCTCATTTTCACAGAAAATCATCCTCGCGAAAACGCCATCACCAAACGGATGACATTGCTAGGACAACAGTTAACGTTCTATCAATTTCTGACGATGTTTTTTGCCGCCTATTTTTATGGAATTACTCCCTTTATCATTATGGCTTACAATTGGTACCAAGGACAAAGGCCACTCGAAAAAGTGCTTCCTTTCAAGCTGGCGTAAGGGTGGTGTAACTTCTTCATTTCCTGTCACCATTTGATCAATTTTTAACATTCACAGCTTGCCGTTTGATCCCCAGCATTCGTTGTACTTTGTGTTGACAACGATATTTCTCAACTATGCCTCTATTCCGACCATAAACTCACAGACGGGCTGTGATGCACTGTTCAGCGGCGTGTGTCTATACTTAAACGGTCAGTTTCAAGCCATCCGACTAGAGATGGAAGCGCTCACCGCCACACTGGACGAGCACTCCCTCAAAAGCACTGCAGCCGAAACGCACCGCATCAATCTCGAACTGAAGCGCATCAGCCAGCGCCATCAAGAAATTATTGACCTTGTGTCGGAGGCTCGCACCGCGTTCATGCCCACCGTACTGCTCATCTACACAGCCACTGCCATTATCATGTGCTTCGTTTGCATTGCAATGCTCGTGGTAAGTCGGTCGATGCGTAAGGTAAGCATATTGAACTCGTTTCAAATTTCTTCCCAACGTGAGTACAGGTGGAAGGCATCTACAAGCTCACCTACCTACCGTACGCGTGCGCCGAGCTAGTGCTACTGTTTTTGTACTCCTACAGTGGCACCATCATCCGTGACTCGGTACGAAGAATCTACCGAAACTGGCAAGCGTAAGCGAATCAATCTTTTAAATCCAATGTTTCCCATTCTCCCAGAGTGAAGCCATACAGACGGCGGCGTACGATTTCCCGTGGTATCGGTTCGACCGCAACACTCGCCACCTCATACAAATGATGATGATTAGGGCTCAGTACGGATCGAACGTTGACGTACCGTTCTTCGAAACATCGATGGCGACCTTTTCGGTGGTGAGTGGTGTGAGGATGCGAAATCGCGCCACCTGCACAGCCAGCGTATTATACCTTTCTTCTCCATTTCCATTCGCACAGATCGTTCGTACCGCTTCGTCGTACGTTACTTTGATGAAGTCCTTTTTGTAACTGCCTGGGAGCTTTGCGGGCGCTGTGATGTTTCATCAATATTCATGGAAATCGCAACTAATCCCCGGCCCGTGACGTGGTTAGCTCTTTTGTTCTTCGCGCAGCCCTTTGTTGGTTGGGCACGGAATTGAAAAATCTATATCATAATTAACTCACCAGCCCCACCAGCCAACTCGCACACCTGATGCAACGATTTTATTAGCGAAAAGTACCGCAAACCCCCTCACCGAAAGTTCACCGTGTAGGACCCTTGAAGTCACATTTTACGACTGTGCTGCAACGGCAGGATGCACGCGCCTTTGGCCTTTGCAGAAACGGCACCGATGATGACGACGCGGTGCACACCATCGTCAGTCGTGCGGCACTGTGGAAAGTTAATTATGCCTAGCTTAATGAGTCTAATAAAAGATGTTAATTGCTTGAACTAAGGCGCGCGCGCGTACGTTCCCTTTTACATTCGGTGCTTTCATCTTTCAGTAGCTGTCCCTCACGTCGTCGGCTATCCGTAAGTAGCTGCCGGTACACTGCCAGGTCACGACATATCGGGTACGGTGAAAAGGCCAAAACCACGTAATGTACAAAAGGGAGGTCGTTCAGTAAGCTTTGTCAGGCTCGCAATACACCCTCTTAAGACCACTTCTCTGCATGATTTCTTTCATTTTTCCACCTTGTAAAGCCCATTCTCTCCAGCCTGCGTTGAAGAGGGCTTTTGCATTTCAGCACTTTCATTTGCGGTAGCCTGTGCATGTTGTTGTGGCTGGGCGTGAAAAGGGAAACGGACGGCAGGTATTTTATTGAGTGGTACAAACATGCGGTAAGTTTACCTGCGGCTGCCCATTTTACACTACGGAAAACCCTTCCGTTCAGGCTATTCTGCTATGCAAAACGCACCTGCCCCTCGCTAGCCAATCGCCGCCACATACGATGTTCCACTACTTAACGAGATTACCTTGTAATTGGATCAGTTCAGCTAGAAAATTGAATCCTGCTCAATTCCGATCGCACTCCCGCCGCCGAAGACAAACACAATCGTTCGAAGGATGTTCTTACCATCTGGCGAAAAGTGGTAAACTTACGTTTGCACAGCTCACCCCCACTTGCAAACCGCTTTTCTTTCGATTGCTTTTCATCGCTCAAAGAAAAGCTAATGTTTAGGAGAAAATTTTACTGGTTTGAAGTGGAACCATAAAATAAACTCTCGCCGTAATGCGGACCACAACAATGCGGTTTGCGAATCGGTAGGGGGTTTTGCCACAGGAGCGTTGAGCTACTTCAATTATTGAACACTGGACAGCATTGGAAATATGGTAAGAGTCATTTGCTGTGCAGGTTTGATCGGATTTTCTTTTAACATACTTGCTTGGGGACATTTAATTCCAGAGCGAAATGCTCCATCCAATAATTGAATTAGACAGAAGTGATAAAAACTGTTTCGTTTAACATTGATATTTTGTGTTGCGGTTCACATACTTTCAGACGATTTTATGAATAAGGCATATGAAGAGGCAATTTTTTACACAAAACATTACAATCTCTGGAGGTGCTTGTTAACATTTATTATACTTTGAAGACAACCAGCTTTACTACAACAAATGTCCTTCTATAAGCGATCTGTGTCCCTCCCTCTTTCGATATGCAACACACGTTCACCATCTGAACAGTACGCTGCATCGCTAAAGTCTCAAAAACTAAGCATCAATTTCATCACCTTCTGGTCACCGGTTCGCCGGCCCGTGTAACATCTTTCATCTCGCCAACGCATTAATCATGGAAAGTTTCGTTCCAGCCGAAGGAAAAACCTCAAATGACAAAAGTTCCGTTCGATGGGCCAAGGGCGAAGAAAAAGCTAAGCCATTTCTTTGCCAAACGCCAACGATGTGCGTTCTTACGATCGCTAATGAGAATCATATATCTACGACACGCGTCACCAATTTTCCAAAGCTTTCGGCACAACTCCTCTCCCTTCCATAAAGTCAAATAACTTTCACCTTTAGCGCTGCATGGAGCGGCTAGGAGAAAGTGGAATGGAAAATGAAATCATCGCTTTCCGAACACCGCAGGCCTCTTACCGACCTTGTACGCTCTGACCCTAATAAAATACACTTTCCCCCTTTGCTCGTTCTTTCGAAACGATGCGAAAAGTGTCGTATTCTTAGTTGCGAGCGACTCTTCACAACGTGCCAAAAATCTTCAGCCATTCATTCACCATTATGTGCCTTTTTTCGTTGCTGCAGGTGGTGAGATTATACAACGCACGCTGCAGCAAAACATCCTTCCCGATGATACGTCGGTACGCAGCGCACCAGATGAAAGAAGCATTAGAATGTTGTTCCACTCACTTCCCAGCATGGCTTTCCAACCCTTGTTCGATGCGATGCGAAAATAATGATACGAAGGCAAGCAATGTCGATTCCGTGAGCATAAGTTGCTACCTCCCAGCCGACAAAGGTCCTGCTTCTGGTTGCACGCGCGCCTCGTAGGTGGTAAAAAGCTTTCCCTACTTGGAGTGGAAATAAATGTGCATACATTTAACCGGCTACATGGCGAGGAGAACCGCGTGTCTTTGCTAAGCTCCGCTGGAAAACCGTCACCCTTACGCCTGCACTAGACATATACACACCCACAAAAAGCGCAAGACGTACAGTTGATGAAGCAGTAATCACAGAGTGGGTCATTGAAGATGAATGTAGTTCAATCGAACAGAGCATAAAATAGAATCAAGCCTTGTTCAACTGCTCGCATGACACGAAGGCCGAAGAAACGTCTTCTCCAAGCCCCTGCGCAATCTTCCGCCTTGGTGTGTCCTAAATCGGGCCCATAAAAAAAGACTCTTCCAAACGGAAGCTGAGAAAAACATTTATCTTTCTTCTTGCCTGCTTACTGACGACATAAGAAAATTTCGACTCGCCCAAGTAGTTCGAAATTGAACGCCAACAGCAAAAGCGGCGTTCTTTTGAGGTTGGGCGGGAGTTGTTCCTTTTTCTGGCCGTGCATGGGAATGCTTTTACGCTGTGTTTGGATGTGGGTTTATGTGTGGACACAAGTTTTTACTACCGAGTGTCCGGTTTCAATTATCCAGCCTCAACCAGCAAGCCCACTGCGCTCGCTGGGTACTAAATGGGTCCGCAAGCGTATCCAAGCTTCAGTGAAACTTCTTACCGGCAATGTTGCCTCCACCAAGAATCGTCCCGTTTATTTTGTCAGCCATTCTCCTGCGCACATTGCCGATGTAACTGAATCGTTCGGTGTTGACCGTGAGCCACAACTGGGAGCACCCTCTTGGAGTAATAAAATAACAGCACAGTGTCCTTCCGGCGAAATGTACGTCTGCTTGTCGCGCTCACCGCAAGCTTTCGTGTCGCATGATTAAAATCGGATTGCCTTTGATTAATTATGAACCCTGGCCGGGTGAGCCGGGGAAATAAATTAATCAACATCCACGCTTCGTACCATGTGGACGTACTCATTTCAACCCTCAGTTGCAAGAAGATACTTCTCGGATGCGGTGAGTGTGTTATGCAAAGTTGTACGCTTGTGCTCTAAATAAACCATCGAGCGTACTTCCGAGTAGGAAACATACTGGTACTGGTTGACAGTTAATGCAAGTTGTGAATGTGTACCGAGAAAATGTATAACATGATGCTGTTAAACAAATACAACTTTGTTGCTTCATAACAAAAAACAAACATTACGTTCAAGTGTAATACCCCTTAATGTATGCAATCTGCATTACAAAAGACAGGTAATTTACTTTATAAAGATGTTATACCGCTACGTTCATATTTATACAGACATTTTCTGATCGCATAGTGTAGCATGAATTCAGAAAACATATCATTAATTTAAAAAAAAGCTCATCACTTCTTTCTAAACATGATGTATTGCCTTCCTGCAACTGTTCTTTTCTTGTAATTGAACACTCCGTCTTAATATACTTATAGCAGTATCTCGTATCGCCACACCACAATCAGCGAGTACGATTTTCAGATGCAAATGTGTAGTCATGAATATTTAAGATTCCAGCCAAGCAATATTTACCTTTTTGTTTCGCTAATCAACGCCAAAATCGATCAATCAAATGCTCATTACCTATACCAATTGTTAAGCACCAAGCAGCTATCAAACTGAGTCAGCTTGTGAGTGTGTGTGTGTGTGTGTGTCTTACAGGAGTTTCACCTCTGTTCCTTAAACCGCCATTAATCTTTCTTCCCAACTTACGCCCTTCGTTGAGCAGCGCCATTTTACAAAACCACTTGCGCTCGTTACACCACTCGAACGCAGCTACTAATGATTGATGAATGCAGATGATTGATAGAACTCGACGCAGAACTGCACAATTTAATCGGTGGGCTTTCGGTAACAGTTAGCAAAATGTACGCACGCACGCGTCACTGCTCAATTTGTCACAAATTCAATCGCGAACAACTTACGCTGCAAACCGGAAATAAAACCGAACAAAACGAACTAAGCTGCAGTAAGTTGTTCCTTTTCTCTTAGCCTGTATGTGTAGCGTAAAACTAAACTATCGGATCGGTGGCCCCATTTACCAGCACTGCACTCCACACAGCTGTATAAATATTGTACTTTCCGAGATGTTTCGCTCCATTTGCTGGAGATTTTCCCCCACCAAAAATAAGGTTCTTTCTTTTTTGTCCGAGAAATGGTGAGCCGTTTGACGAGGGGGGAGGGGGCAGCAAAAACAAAACTTTCAGCGAGAGGGATGATGTTTCGTGCACTGGTCTTTCCGATATCAAAAATGTCCCCAAATACTCACCAGAGAGTGCTCTATTTGCGTTAGATAAGTTGAAATCATCGGTGCGAACATTACAGGACTCTGGTTGACGCTACTATTTAGACAGTGCTGCAGGCTGAATCCGCACCGTGCGCGCCGGAACAAGTGTTGGAGTAAAGTTGCGCTAAGCTTGCTCTACTTATATGACAAACGGACGATAGGTCTAAGTGTCATTAAATTTGTATAAAAGCCTTAAAGAAAACAGTCCCAAAATATTGGTAGAGTATGGAACGCCGTCTAAGCATTGAGCGATCTGTATTGATTGATGCACATCTGCAGGCTTTCTCATCAAATTGTATAATGTAAAATTTATCGACTGTGAATTATCTATACATTTAAATTGATTTATTAATGCTTATGCCTCTTCAGTAAGCCTCTTTAAATAAAACCATACAACAATTTTTTTCTTCACAAGTGGACCGACTTGCAGAGTGCAATGGTTACTACCGTTGCTCCAGTTCACGAGTCCAACTCTCAGCCCGGACGGGAATGGAGCGTTTTCAAGATTCAGCGAAACATCCTGCTCATCTTTGGCTGTTGGCCACCAGATCGATCGACGCGCCGTTGGTATGTGCAGGCATTCATCGCTCTCAATTTGGTAACACTCGCGATCTGCATAGTGGGAGAGTTGAGCTACTGTATCGACGCTTACCTGAACGGCAGCCTGATTGAGACCATCGAAAGTATTGGTCCCACTGTGGCACGATTCGCTGGCTTTTCGCGGATGTGCTTGATTCTTAAGAACGAACGGCAAATTGAAAGCGTTGTTAACAAGATGGTCACCATCATCAACGGTAAGAAATATCGATTCATTAGACAATCGGCACGCAGTTCAGTCTAACCTTCACTTTCATCCCATAGATGCACATCGTCGAGAAAAGTTCACCAAACGAGAAAGAATCACCAAACGGATAACGGTATGGGATCAGACGTTATCAAAAACCGTGTTTTTCTCAAGTTTTACTACCGCCGCACTGTATGGTCTTATACCCTACGTTATAATGACTCGCAACTGGTTCCGGGGTCAGTATCCGCTGGTGAAACTATTACCGTTTAAAATGATGTGAGTGCAAGCAATACCATGCTTTCGAACACGCATTACAAATGTTTCTCCGTTTTAAGGCTACCCTTTGACTCGCAGGATACGACGCTGTTTGTAATGACAACCGTTTTTCTAAACTATGCTTCCGCGCCTACCATAGCTGCCTTCACCGGAAGTGACTTACTGTTCAGTGGGCTGTGTCTCTACCTTTACGGACAGTTCCGAGCCATCCGAATAGAAATGGAAGCGCTCTCAGCAACCCTCAACAACAGCACGCTCGAACGTTCTGCCCACGAAACGAATCGCATCAATCAGGAACTTCGAAACATCAACAAGCGATATCAAGAAATTATTAATCTCGTGTCGGAAGTACGCATCGCCTTCACTCCAAGCATTTTACTGGTTTACATCAGTAGCGCATTCATGATATGCATCGTTTGTATGGCTGTTCTGATAGTAGGTTTCAAATGTATGGGCTAAAAGGCACTCCCGCTAATATGTGTGGCTCATTCTGATTTCCAGACAGAAGGAATCAACAAACTCACCTACTTGCCGTACACGCTAACTATACTCATGATACTCTTTGTGTACTCGTTCGGTGGCATGATGGTTCGTGAATCGGTACGAGATGTAATCGTAAAGTGCTTCCAATCTGTCGCCTAATCCATCTTTTTCTCCGTCTGTCAGAGTGAAGATCTACAAACTGTGGCTTACAATTTCCCGTGGTATCGGTTCGATCACAACACTCGTCACCTTATCCAAATGATGATGGTACGAGCCAAGCATGGATGTAACGTTGATGTGCCGTTCTTCGAAACGTCGATGGCAACCTTTTCGGTGGTAATTATATACATGCTTAGATGAGTTAACAGAACCGTGTGAAACGCTGCTTTCTATCTTCTTTGTAGATCGTGCGCTCTGCCATGTCATACATTACCTTGATGAAATCGTTTTTGTAGGAACCATTTCAAATAAATCTTGTAATCACGTCAAGAATGAAACTATATCTGCAGCAAATGTGAGAGCTGGAAGCTATTTCTTCTGTAGTTTCTTCTGTATTCATTTTCACAGTAATCGCTTTGATCCTTTTCACAGTAATCGCTTTGATAGTATTTTTCAATAATAATAAAGATGCTTTACTTTCTTCGGAAAAATGATATCATTACCTATGATGTGTGCAGTGTGCAAATAAGTATTCGCCAATGTTTTCTTTTTTTAGCCTTCTTAATTTTTAAATCAAAATTGATGCTCAATATTAGACACTGAATAATTGAATTCAATTGAAGCCTCTTTCATTTGGTTCCTCAAACGATGGAGACGCCTAGTGTCACTGGCTAATTCACTTTAAAGCGCGATCAGCATATAGGACAAAGCATGCTTTGACTGTGGACAAACATTATACAGAAGTTTAACATCTCAATCCTTTTTTCTTTAACTTCCTTCATTTTTTCATCACTACAAAGTCTTCCCATTTGTTAGTTTGTTCATTAAATAAAATACTCATCCCATCAGGTTGCAATTTTAAACATTTTACCAGGATAAGGGAAATGCTTGTAACAATTCCTAATATTTATCGCTTGCTTATCGCATGCTAATGGTTTCCAGGCTTATGAAAAATAACCTGCATGACGAACAATTACATACTTTGCCCGTTCTATCATATTTTCCAGATCCTTCACCATCCATCCTTTCATCTTATGTGCCGTACCAAGATGACAATCCGCTAAGATCCGATGAGATTTGTTTTGCCTCTACACCCAGAGAAAGAGAATCTTTTAGAATGTAGTCACAAAAGAGAAAATCCCAGGCACTAAAAATAAGCATCCAGAACCCCGCACTGTGCATGCAGCCGTCGACACACATTAGCATCGCACACGCACTGTCATCCCGGCCCTCACCGGAACCCCGACAAGGGAAGGGAGGAACGGGGAGGACGGACCGGACAAAAGATTTTAATTATATGCCTTAATGAGTCTAATAAAAGAAGATAATTATCCATGCAAAATCGAGCGTCTGTGTGCCGGTACACGGTACCCACCGTCCGTGGGCAGTATGTGGAAAATGAGATAACCATAAAGCTGGCAATCGGCATCGGCGCTAAAAAAGGCACCCTGCTTTCTAGCGCTCCTTTCATCCTTCTCGGCCACCGCCAGGCGGGGTCCGTTCGGGACGGTGCTACAATTCTTCTCTCGGCGAGCAGCAGAAACGAACGCACAGGTTTGTTCACTCCGCTTTATTTGTTCGCCTTTTCATTGTAGCTCACTACCTACTTCTCCGCAGTGCACTTCATAATTGGTTTGATCAGAAAAGGAGGCGTTTTTCTTCGTTTGTTTTATTTTATAGTAAAGGCAACTAATTTTCAGCACAATAGAAATTCATTAGGAAGGAGATACATCGTCATAGCGCATTTGCCTTTTGTCCGGCCTGCGTTGGCTTCCATCTGAAGCAGACTGGAACAGTCGGGAAAAATCCCGCTCTTCAACCGTCCAGCCCGCGCTATCAAGTCGCACGCTTATCGCGCATCTCTTTCTGCTTGTCATTTTTAATTAATAAACTAATCTTCTTTTTCGCTAATTGAATCAGCACATTACACAATTTATTGACCGTGCGACCGTTTGCTGTGTGGCTCTGTGTGTGCTGCGATGCCATTATTGTTCTTTCCGGGTTTGTTTTTTCTTCCATTCACCCATACACCAAAGCACCAAACAATGTTTGCAAGAGCTAATTTATGCAAACCATGTTTAATCCTTAAATTCCTCGGCCCGCCTGTTCCGCCTCGATGCAACGGGCTAGAACAACAGCCGTTTGTTGAAAGATTATTCACACCGATGTGGAGCCGTTTGGACAAACACACTGCAGCAACGGCAAAAAATGCAACCCCAAAGCCCATCTGTCTTCGGTCCGGACGACATGCCAGGACCCGCCGCCTCCACCATCCCTTCCCGCGAGTGGTTCATATTCATTAGGTGCAATCATTCTTCTCGGCCGGGTGGGCATCCAACTACCCAACTGCCAGCCAATTACTGCCTGCCGCTGATAGTCTCTCTATATCTCTCGCCGTCTCTCCCCTCTCGCCCCCCTTCACCCCTTGTCCTTTCCCCTGCGATCCTGTCACCGATAATCTTTTGTTGCAATTTGTTCGGCACTGCTGAGCACCGGTCGACATCTTAAGCTCCCGGTGCACACCGACTGCAATTTAACCCGCAAGGTCCGCAATGCTCCACCAAGATGCACCATGCACAATGGGCCACAAAACATCCTTGATTTGCTAAGACGATAATCCATCGGTAAGTTACGGCACACTACTTACGCTGCAAAAGCTTCGCGGCCGCCGGAAGGACGCCAGCATGCCAGGAAACGACGGAGCGGGAAGGGTGGCGCGTGTGTAAATTGTTAATAGCCGCCAATGATAAGTGTGGCCTGTTGGTCCAAGCGTCCCTGCTCCGAGCGCCGCACGCTAATGGGCATCGCTCGGCAGACGGTACGGAATCGGCAGCGTATGGGGCTTACAATTCCACCTAACCCAGCGAACCATATAAATATTTCATGTTTCCGTTAATCTCTTCCGTGGCCCGTCGTGTCCGGGGTGGGACTGTCCTTTTGCCAGCGACACACAGACACACACACACACACGGAAGACAGTCTTGTTTGCTGTTTGGTCCGATATATTTACTGAGCCGACCATCAATCACGCCACCGGCCGACAGGATCTTTTGACTCTCGCTGTCACCTTTCGGTTCCACCTTCCCGCCGTTCCCGCGAGGAGCTCGCCTACCTCCACACTGCGACGGCAGGCACGTGTCCGAATCATGCGCGAGCACCAACACTTCCAAGAAAGCAGATGTCATGCATCCTTCAACTTCTCTTACCCATTATTTGCCGGCACACCCGCTTGGCAATTGGCAGAATGCGACCGGCAGCGAAGCGTAACTGAAGCCGTGCGAATGGGGCGGCACGCGCACGGGAAATGCAAGATGATGAATTATGTTGACGTCCGGTGCCGGAGCCGAACGCCGGAATGCTGGAATCCTGGCAATAACAATCATAACTGAGCCGTAAAATGGATAAAGGAATAAATATTCATACCTGATTATCATATAAATAAATTCATAAATTCATCAAAACAGCAGCGGCTGGGCGTGCGTCCTTTATGGGGCATCAATCGCTGGTCCAGGATGAGAGCGGGT